>JBBPOK010000016.1:0-163431 GCA_038091415.1 Leccinum variicolor | reverse complement strand
CCATTCTGACCGCTTTTTTGTTGATGAAGTACAGGAAAACATTGCTGCCGACATCGAAGCAGGCATCGATCCCAGTGGCGATCAAGGAAAGCGACAGGGAAGATATAGCGGCATAGACTAGCGGATGGTTATTGAGGGGACCAAGAGAGACAGTCAGAGTTGAAGACGTACGCTGAAGGACGCAAAGGATGATGTTCGCGGCAAGGCTTGCCCAGACAGCGATTTTGATCTGGGGAGGGAGGTCAGGCTTGCACAGCTGGTGAGGAATGAAAGCCCACCGAGAGGCGAGAAGCTTCTTCCAGGTCCTTGGCTTCTCTCGTATGGTCGTCCATCGGTTTCAAGAGCGAGTGGATAAGCTGGGGTGATAAAATTGTGAATTGACATGGGGTAAATAGAGATGCTGGACCGTACACTGTTTTGTTTCCGGTGATACGACTCGAGAGATTTTCCGTGTTTGTTACGACGGCGCAGCTGGGACAGCTCGTCGTCCGTCTTGAGCCCGACACGGAACATGTAGGGGTCAGAGAGAGACTCTGTCCTCATCTCTAAGTCAGGTACTATGACATCAGGCAACTGTATAACATGATGTTTGGGCTGCAAGGCATGAATGAGGTGAAAAGCGCACCTCTGGAGAGATCGATGAGTGAGAGGCCATGGATAAGTATGTGCGGTTACGTCACTCCGCCACTGAGTTCAACACGATCATGGATACAGACACCAGCCAGTCGCCCTTTGCCCTGTCGCTGCTGTTGCTGCTGCTTGTGCTCCTCATGTAGCTATGGTCATTCTAACCGTCTTTACGTCGTCACTGACCTACTTTTGGCAGCGTTGCTGGTCTAGGGTGGTGTCTGCTCTCGTCGTGTCTCGGTCGAGAAGCGTTTCAGTTCTGGTCGCTTTCGGGCGGGCGGGGACGATATCGGCGTGTTGAGGACGAGATGTGGGAAATGCCAGAGCGTCAACGCGGTCGATGACGTATCTCAAGTACTATGACGTCGATGTCAGACGGTCTATAAGAGTGGTCCCTTGACTGCACCGTCTAAGTAGATGATTCGCATCTTTTGGTGCCCGACTGGGCCATTCGCCTTTCTGCCGGTCCATGCCGCTGGTCGCTATGGTACGACCCAAGTCGACGAAAAGCTTTCAGACTTCATTATATCCTCCTACATACCCACTCTTAGCGCTCAAACACTGAATGCCGAATGGGTTCATTTTGCGTGTCACGGTATACAAGACACCTCAAGAACCCTCTCGACAGTGGACTCTGCCTCGCGAACCATCGTCGATTGAAGCTCTCCGAGTCTGACATTATCAAACTGTCGCGCCTGCAAGGTGGTCTCGCGTTCCTTTCTGCCTGTCAAACTTCAAGGGGAAGACGAGACACTGTCAGAAAAACCCGTCCATCTCGCTGCTGGGATGCTTCTTGCTGATTATGGTGGCCGATCATGGATCATGACGCGTCCAAAGTGACCAGGGACGTGTATGAGCATCTGTTCCGAGACGGAAAAGTTCCCGATGGGCCACGGAGGCTGCGGACGCACTTCTGGCGCTCCTTTCTCCTCCTGGGTTCCCTTTATCCATGTCAGTCGGTAAATTAGAGCGCAGATCCCCCATGGTACGCTCTTTGAGAGTTTGCATCATCGACTATTTTTTTTTTTTCGTGTGTTCCTTTCTATGACCAGCTTGGATGATCCTTTGGTGACCGTAAACGCGTTTCTGACAAGTATGCACTATACGATATAGTCGAGATGAATTACTTACATGAGATGGCGTGTTGTAATCTCCACAAACTTGAGAACCGGCCGATATGATGACTACCAGATGAACTAGAAATTTCCACTGTTCCTTCGCTGAATCGTAACACTGACTTAACCTCGTTGACAAGCAGTCAATAACGCCCATGATCCTTTGCTCCCGTATTCGAACTAAACTAGACAATTCATCAACTATCCGGATTTACTACCACTGTCCGCTTCTTCTTGGCCGACGACGGACCCTTCTTCTTTGCCCGCGTAACTTTGATCGGTTCAGGCGTACTCGCGCGCGCGTCCTCATCTGCCACCTCATACTGCTGGAACGACGGCAGCGTAGGAGGTGGCGTCGATATACGATCGAACAACCCTGGCGAACGGGGCAGCAAGGCAGGCACCGACTCTTGGCGATATGCCTCCGAAACGACGCCCTCTGGCATTTGGCCTTCCTTCTCCACGACGAAATGGGGTGGCGCGGCACGAGAGTTGTCGCTGCGAAGCGCAAATAATCGTGGCTCATCTGCTACAACGAGGCATCAGTGGATGCGGACCTTGCACCTCACACGACCATAGCATCACCTTTGTGCAGTGGTGGTAGATCGTCCAACCGCACCACCGGTATCGAGTCGACGTCGTCGACAACCGTCCTCGTGGGTCGCTCGTCCGTGATATAATACGGGTCCTCCCTCATCCTCTCCAACCGTTCCGCTTTCAGCTGAACAAAAAATCATGTCAGTCTGTACGAAACCGGAGCACACGCAGAACCGACCCGTTCCCGCTCTGCTCGCTCTTCCGGAGTCTCCACTTGCTCTTGAGGCGCAAGCTCGTCCACGAGCGGATCCTCCTTGCGCTTTTTCTTGCCTTCTTTCGTCCTCGACCTGTTTGGCGTTTCTTTTTCCTTTCCTTTCTTGCTCTTCTTGGCCTTTTTCTCGATCATCTGACCTTCGTCGTCCAACAAGGGTTCCTGCATTGCCGGCACGATCCAGGCATCGAGATCGAGACCATCAGGAAGAGGCACGCATGCCTGCGCAGCCGCTGCGACTGGTCCAAGTTCGTACGACGATACAAGGGGCCGAATGAGATACAAGCTCTTGGGGAAACTTAGCTCAACAACGGGATCGAAACTAGAGCCCAGTGCATCCGCCAAACCGCTTTCTGCCCTCGGTCTATATGCTGCGAGGTCGTGCTTGATGAAATTAAACAATTGAAGAATGTTTGCCGCCTGTGCAGTGTAAATATCTTAACGCGGGACTGACCGTGCAAATTCTTACCCGCTCCTGCACTTCGATGTGCGGGCTGGAGACAAACTCCTCTATTTGCTCGATCATTGTCTCCACCGCACCCGCGACCTTTTCCAACAAATCATTTGTCCATTGCTGGGCTGCTTCAGTAGCCCAGTACCCAAATATTTTGTTTGCAGCTTGAATATACACGGCAATGATCTCGGAGTCCAGCAATGCGACGTTTGGATGTAAGAGATAAGGCAGAAGTTCCTCCGGCGCCAATAATTCGCTGTCAAGTCATCGTCAAGTCCAAAACCTACGCAGACGACTGAATACGAAACGTACTCGCAAAACTCTCCGCATATCCATGCGGCGGCCCATAGAACCTCGGAACAACTTCCTGGCTCGCCTGCGTTCAACAAAAATGTTTCATCGGAGAGGACCTTGACCATCAACTTGACGGCATAAGCGCGTGCTGCCTTCACACGACCAACAACATCAACCAATTGATCGCGGATTTGCCCGCCAATATCCACGTTCGAGATGTACGCAAGGTCTACGAGAACTGAAAGGTACCACTCAAAGTCGAGCACGTTGTCGTATGTCGAACTGGAACACATCGAGATGATGCTCTGTGAGAGGACGAGACGGTAAGCGGGAGACTGCGATGGGGCAGAAGGGGCTTTCGAGGGAATGGTCGGTACGACGTGTTGGGACAATGATCGAACTGCGGAAGGAAGAGACGGCCCATCCTGCTGAACGAGATGAGAGAGGAGCTGTTGGACGATAGACTGTAAATTGTGTCGTGTAACCTGTATTGCATGAGGGAATGCGGGTAATGCGGTGAAGCGAAAGTGGCTCACAAGAGCAGTCACGAGATCAAGAGCGCGCATTCGGATACTGATGTCTTGGTCATCAACACTAGCGAGAATCGTATCCTGGTGCTCTGCGACCAAATCCGGATGGGTAGGTACAATTTTGACCATCGCGAGGAGGGCAATGTACTTGACTGCTCGGTCGGACGATTAGTAAGTGGAGGAGAGCGTTAAATCGTGCACACCGACGATTCTGATCTGCATCTTGAAGGAATGCCGCAAGTTTGGAGATGCAGGTTCGAGCGAGAGAGAGGCCAGAGGGACCCTGAAGCATGCTGCCAATTATGCAAGTATGGACACATTCGTACAGAAGAGAAATGGCGGAGGTGGTAGTAATCAAATCGGTAATTGGAGGTTTGAGTTTCTTGACCAAGCGTGGTTCGTGGGGCGAAATTGCTCCAAACTATGATACGAAATAAGTACGCAGGAGCCAGAGAGGAGGTGCTAATGACAGACCAGTTTGACGATCTTGATGAGCATCCAGTTGTTAGATGAGGTGGTGAGGAGGTGAAACAACTGGGGAGCCAGTGGTAGGTAATCCTGGGGATTCCTGCGAGCAAGTTCGCATAGCACGTTGACAGTGGCAGAAACGACGCCTGAAAGTGGGAAGTTGGTAGCATATAGGGGGCGGTGGGGTGAGACTAACCTGGATCAGGGTCATCAAGTTTCTCCTGCAAGCGTGTGATGCTTCGACTGAGGACATCAGGGTACTTGTCGCATACACGATACAAGGTGAGAACGGCCCTCTTGCGAATGTGCGGGCGGGAATGGTTTAGCATGGCTATAAGCTCCGGGCTGAGATCACGAGCGAGGTCGGCTGTGACGATGTCGGAGATGCCGTTTAACGTGATGGCAACGTCTGTGGGACTAGAACTCAGATCCTAATATCATCAATACCAAAGGGAGATAAAACAAGGGAGGAAGAGACCTTCTTGAGGAGGTTTGTTGTGAGCATGAGAACGTCGGTGTCCTCGTTGAAGGATTGTGCTGCTGCGAGGTAACCGACGGACTTGAGATGAGTCTTGGTCGATGACATGACCTCGACGACGTGAAAGGAGGCCCAGGACATGTCGTACCCGAGCATGTCGAGCTACGGAATGAGCTCGCTGTGGGGGGGGAAGGCGAATCATACACGCACATACGTGAGTTTCATGACTGCTGCAGCTTTGAGTTCCATGTCCTTGTTCTTGATCTCGCGTCTGATTTCGTCATTTGCCTGTGCGATGAACTTTTGCTCGTCGTTCTTGTTCGCTCTGAGACCTCGAATGAGATCTTGAAGTGTTCGCTCCCACATGATACTTAGTAGTGTGGGTCAAACAAGCGGTGTCAGTACATTTATGGAGAACCCACTACCACCACTCGATCGTAGCTCTACAGAAACTACGATATTCACCATCTACTCAATGTATGGCAACGACGAATCAAGCTCGAGAGAGCTCGACCTCTCACTCGGTGACACCTTCACGTACAACAACACCTTCTTCCATGCCACCGCATATACTGACCTTTCTTCGGATGCCCGGCCAAGGTCGATGTTGGTCAATCCCCACGACAGCGTCCACCTCGAATACGCTAGGGATCCCCTCGAACTCTCTCCACGCCGATCACGCGTTCCCTCGGGCCAGAACCGCCCCAGGAGCACAGTCACTTCGTGCACTTCGCAAGCAGACTCAGACGTTGTCTCTCCCCCTGTCCTGCCCACTTCGCTTCCCACCCCTCCTCACAGTCGCCCTCCATCCAGTCTCAGAAGGTCGGATTCCCCCTTGTCTGACCCTACCCTACCTTCAAAGCCGTCCACTTCCTCAGCCTTGGCACCTCCTCCTTCCACTCAAACTTCCTCTTCATCCCCAACCACAGGGCAGCCATCAAAGCTGAGTCCACCCTCCAGCAAGACTTCTCTCGTGCCTTCCGAAGGCGAAGACTTGGATGCTTTCCACGTGCGTAGTACATACGCACAGCTCGACGCAATCGGAGTGAAAGGCGACGGGTATGAAGACGGTGTCGAACGTACCCGTGCTCGACAACGTGGCTCTAGAGCAAGTGAACTTCGTGCGGACGCAGCCCCAGGAAACCCATCAGAGAAGTCGCGCGATCTCCTTGCTGAGGAGGTCAACCTTCTCGCTAGCTTGGATCGGTGAGCTACATCGCATCCTCTCTCTGTTCATTGTTCATTCTATTCTCAGCTATGGTTTCTTCACCGTTACCTCTCATGACCGTTTAATTCGCTTTCCCTCCGCACCTTTCCTCAAGAAACTGTGCATGGTTACTGCAGGTCCAAAAGCAGCTCCGAGTCAGGCTGTGTCAGTCTCCTCATTACCGCCACCCTCATCTCCGTCCAAGGAGGCCGAGCGAATAGCCAAGTGGGGTAGAATGTTGCAAGTCTCATCTCGTGATCGGGGTGGGAATGTTGAGTCATGGGCAGTGAAACTCTCAAAGGCTCACAAGTTGCGCCGACGTGTTTACAAGGGCATACCTGACCGCTGGAGAGGCGCTGCCTGGGAGGCGCTCATGAATGCTTTTGCCAAGTCAAGCCACGACAATGTGGTTAAATTAGGCAATCGCTATCGCTCTGACATCGAGAAGCCATCAACCTATGATATACAAATTGATCTCGATGTTCCCAGGACGATCAGTGGTCACATCTTATTCCGGACGCGGTATGGTTTGGGGTGAGTGCACCTACGACGTTATCGCCGCAATTACGCTAATATGATTATGCACTCAGGCAACGCTGTCTCTTTCACGTCTTACACACATTCTCTCTACAGTGTGAACAGTGCGGCTATGTCCAGGGCATGGGTCCAATAGCTGCTACCCTTCTGTGCTACTTTGGGCCAGAGAAGGTCTACGCGGCCCTTACGTATTTGCATGATGCCTATGCACTGCACACCGTTTTTTCGCCCGGTTTCCCTGGCCTCCTGGAGAATATTTATGTTCAAGAGCGAATAATGCAACTCAAGATGCCCGATGTTTATGCTGCTTTCAAAAAGCACATGATCTCGACGACATCATACGCGACCAAGTGGTATATTACTCTATTCTCCAACTCGGTCCCCTTTCAGACACAACTGCGACTATGGGATGCGTTTCTGCTCGACGGCCAAGACGTGTTTGTCACCGTCGCCATTGCCGTCGTTTGGGCGTACCGAGGTAATCTGTTGGTCCACGCGCAGCAACCAAAGACCTTATCTCTTCATGTACAGATCATATCACGTCGAATTCGGCGAACTTTGAGACAGTGTTATCGTTGTTGTCGTCTTTCTTCGTTCCAGCGGATGATGATGCTCTTTTGTCCTGGATAGAGCAGGTCCTGGCTGACAAGAAGCTGAGGACACAGATGTACACCTGGCGTCAAGATTGGCATCGACTTGTCGCATCTGGCCAAGAAGCAGATGCACTCCTATAGCTTTGGCGTCGAGCCGTCCCTCTCCAGCGCTTTCCCTGTGTCACGTCGCTTGATCACATGCTGCGCTTTTCATTCATTCTTTTTTTCATTCTTTTTATTCCATTCATATATACATGACCAACTCTCTTTGCATCGTCCACGAACACATTTGACTTATTATTGCTTAAGTACAACCATGAGGTAATCTGTCATTGTATTCACTCCCCCATGACCCCTAGGTATATGCAAGTCGTTGAATGCAATACAATCATATGCCACGACTCACCATCCTTTGTTACCAGTGTTGATGGAGACACAAGACGTGCCTTGTTTCACCCCTGTATCTGTTACCGTGATGAGCCAAGTTATCAAATGTCATGCCAAGTCGAAACCGAGACAACAAGAAGATAATTTCAGATAAACGTGCGTGTTTCTGTTTTTCCTGTGCACTTGACTGCACGATGATCGCATCAATGAAACAACCCCTGTGCACTGGTCTCCACGATCACAGATTCACAATCAAAACTATCATGTGTGTGACCAAATGATTATCAGAGCCGGTCATGCCCGTAGGCTAATGTTTGCATTGCAGCCTGATAAACCGAACCTAGATGATCCCTTGTGGGAAAACACTTTGCACAACGTGAAGGCAAGTGATGGATGCAGACGGATTTATTAATATCTGCTTCGAATACCGAAGAGAATACAAGCCATGCCTCATGGCGGGGTAAGATCACACGTTCTTTGCGAAGCATTGGTGTTTTGGGGCAAGTGTGGGGATGCAATACTACGAAAGGGCTAGAAGACCTTCGCCACACATGCTTGCTCCATTTGATCACTGAGGTTTACCGATGGGGACACGAAGGAAACTGATTACGACAATAGAAGTTTGAATATATAGCTCAGAACCTGCGTACTATTACCCACCATGTACCCGGCGATAAAATCATACAGAAATTCCGTCTTCTCCATGTTCTGTCGTGAGTTGATCCCCTCCCTGCTCAACATGCTCTCCCTTCTTGCTTGCTGCATCTTTCCAGTTGGTCCTCACCAACACGAGGATGGATAACAAACAGGAGCATGCCAGACTAACGGTCAGGCCAACCCATAAACCGGCGAGTCCCCATTGTCTTTGGAAGGCGAGATACACCCCGAGAGGGATACCTGTAAGGACATACGTACATTAGCCCTTTTACTAACCCATCGAGAATCACAAACCTAAACAGTAGTCCGCGCTGGTATTTACTTGTTACACATTCGTTCCAGGATCACTGATAGGAGAATGCTCACCTAGCACTGAATGACGGAAATACAGCACTCTTTCCCAGCGCCCCAAGGGAGCCATCAGTCCATGCTCCGAGTCCCTGGACAACCTGAAAGATGGCTATGATGGGTAACAGCAGAGACACGTTCTGAAGAACGACTGCGAACCATATTTGAATGACCTGGGAATGGAACAGCGGATGTCACACTCACGCGGATCATTATTGAACAACCTCCCCCAGGATGTGGCAAATTGGAGGAGGACGAAACTAGTAAAGGAGTCAGGGGCTCCATTCTATGATCCTTTACAACCACAAACCCAATGATAATGACCCCTCCCAAAGCGCCAACGAACCCGACAGATGATGCGATCTTGGCACGCTGTGTGTCGCCATCAGTCGTCCACTTCTTGATGCTGATGGTGCGTCTTAGTACAGGTGGAGAGTTGCAAGTGTTTCATTACCGGCCAGACGTGACATTACTGATCGCCCTTGGAGCTTGGTATAGCGTTGTGGCGGTCGTGAGTAATACGGCCTGTGTGGCAAGGATGTGGGGGCCCAGTCTTTCAAAAGCTTAGCAATGTCCCACCGCTCACGGAGGTGCCCTTACATGCTCGCAACCACTGCGATGTTGTCAGGAACCAAGAAATGGAGTTGAACTATATGAACTTGCCTCCGCCAAAATCCTTTGACCAGAGCTGAGATGCGCTCTTAAGAACTCCGCCTGCACCTGCAAAAACGAGTGACCCTAAACCAGTGAAAAAACTGACGTCCGATTGGTCCTGTGGTTGCTCCGTGACGCGGCTGCCGCGTGTCGAAGGACCCGAGTTTTCGTTTTCAACGCCGGGCTCATCGGGAATAATGTTTTGCCCACGTAGGTAATCTACTTCTTCTTGTATCGCCCGCAAGACAATATAGACAATCAGCATAATAGCAAGAGCATTGTGACTTATGACAGTGCACAGCGGAGCTCCAGCGAAACCTAACCGAAGGGTAGGTATTGGCCCATCAACTGCAGAATGTGAGATACACCACCAATCAGTCTACACGAAATAGCAATCCACATACCAAGAAGATAATTCAAAATCAGATTCATAGGTGCAGTAGCCGAAAGGAAGCGCGTGTGCACATGTGAGAGCCCTTGTTAACTTGAAATCAGTCCCATCGTAGTCGTCGTTATTACCAATGCTTTACCTTGTGATGTCAGATATCGCCTGTCAAGGGTATCAACACTAGTCTCGGAAATAATACACCAACCTACTTTGCTATTTCACCGATCGCATATCCTGGCAGACCTGCCGCTGATATTTGCAAGAACTTGCTCGCAGGCACAGCAACCTCTGGCGA
The DNA here is from genome assembly GCA_038091415.1 of Leccinum variicolor. Classification (NCBI taxonomy): domain Eukaryota; kingdom Fungi; phylum Basidiomycota; class Agaricomycetes; order Boletales; family Boletaceae; genus Leccinum; species Leccinum variicolor. The sequence continues at coordinate 153,591 of JBBPOK010000016.1, read as the reverse complement.
CTGGCCAAGTTGCTGCAAAATGGTACCAGAGTGAACGGCCCACAGCTGGGTAATTGGCTGAAGACGAAAAAATATAATAAAGTCGGCATCTAGAGTGACGACCTTCACTTACGAACAAAACAATACCAGTGATGACTGTTGCTTGTGCACAGGCTATCTTGGAAACGCGACGATTTGGAGCGTTCGCGAGAACTTTATCCAGTGAACTGAAAAATGAGGTCAGAATATTCACAAGTTCAAACGAGAAGACGGAGAATAACCATAACTAACCTGATGAAGCCTTGGATGATGCTATACCCCGTTACACTTGCCACCGCTGTGCCAATGGTGCTCGCAGCAAGATCCTCTGTCGATAAATGACCCAATGACACTGTAGGTGCTATCACGAGTGAATGCTCCTGCAAGAGAGTGCTTCGACATTGCTCAGAGCATTTCAAGGATCACTCATGGAGTCATAAACTTACAACAACCATCCGCCACCGTCCCTTGCGAGAAAACAACACTCTACAAATATCTTGAAAAGTAGCCCATAGTTGCTCGATTCCACGTTGTCCAGGTTGTCAATGTCAGGAAGACGCTGCAACAGAGGGGATAGTATGCGGCGAAGCAGCCCTTCCGCTTGTTCCGTAGCGAACGCCTTAGGATCGCGAAGAGCACCGAGCAAGGGTGTTGTCTCGGTGGCCAAGGCATCTGCACCGGTTTCGCCCATATGTTTGGCGTCTTTGAAGTATGAACCCACGATGGGAAGTTTGAAAACGAAAGCAAAAAAGACGGAACGTAGCCTAGCCAGCAACAGCGCTTGTGCCTTGTCTTTGATGTCCTCCGTTGTAGCGTTCGCAACATCACCGGAGAGAGGCAAGGGATTCCCTGTTGGCAATCCGATAACTTGAACGACATCCTCTATGGCGGAGCTCGGACTTGAAGGGGAGATGTGCGATGTCACTGGATCACCAACGATCGGGACTTGGAAGTCCAAAGGGGATGGGTCAACGTGTTTTTCACCGTGCATTCCATCAGGTGCGGTGGATGGTAATGACTCCTCTGCAAGGTTTTCGTGTTCCTGTGTTCTGGTGCTGCCTAAAGTCGCTTGAGCGATCAAAGTTACTGGCACATTTGCTGCAGCTTGGTCGAGGGTCGCATGCGCCTCCTCGGTAGAACGAGTGTTGTTATCTTCACCAGCATCAGGAGGAGCGCCTCCCATGGTGGATTGGCGATTGTAACTTGGTGGACGTTCGTCCTAGCGCCCACCGGTGCCAGAGCAGCCCGTATCCCACGAAATAAGGTCCAGTTTGCTCGTTTTAGTCAAAGTCGACGCGGTACCGACGAAGCGACCGGAACCCGACCCCCTTGTGTTACGTTACAAGACCCCTTGCAGATAGGCTAAGCGACAGCCATCCATGCCGCCCGGATCCGCCGATCAGCGCATGATGGAACCTGGTCCATCTCGTGTAGGCAATGAGCGCAGACACAACGTCGTTGAGCCACCGGAATGGGCGGCATCCGGAACGTTCCCTTCCCGGTTCGGGTTGCTGGACGAAATTGGTTTATTAAAAACACGAGTGCAGCGCCAAATGGTTCAGGTGGCTCACTCGTTCCTCCCGGAAGTGACAGAAGTAATGGCAAGGGACAGATATAGAACACTGCTGACATCGAATCAGTGGTGGCAGCTGAAGAACCTACCGGAACGCCGAAGAATCCTTTCCGCCCTAATTCCGAAGAAGTCGGACGTGGACCGATCAAACGTTGGATCAATATACTTGTAAGTCGTGTGCACGGCGTATTCGTCAGTGGAACGGCTTTCTTCATGGTTCCAGTCGGATTGAGCCACCAGCCGTTCAGCTAGTAACACGCGTTGTGTTCCTGCCATCCGAACCACATGCAGGCAAGTCGAGGAATTTTGTTAACTCACCTGGCGACTCTACTAGTAGTAGTAGCAATCGTAGCAATCAGGAGGTGGCATATCACCGTAAGAAGCCAATGCACGCTGAGACTCCGCACACGAACGGTGTGATGCATGCCTGCAGCCTGAGCGGAGTCATTGAATGGCCACCGGACCGACCGTCATTCCGGCAAAATCGAACAATTTCAAGGGTTGTGGCGCAAGGCCAAGCATATTGTGTGTAACACAGCTATCCACAAATGAATCCGTGGAACGGTCAACGACTATAATCACACCTCGTCTTCACCCATACCCTCGTTCAGTCCACTACCACGTTCTTCGCTTTCGCCATACTCATCCACGATATCCCACAAGGTACTAACCAGTTCCCTCACCTCCGCATCCTCGAGTCCCATTGCCAAGAGTACACTATCGCGTCGCTTTGCCGCGTTTTCCATGAAATGAGCATAACTAGATATATGACCTCCCGTGCTTGAAGACGTTGACAAAGAAGACATCATCTTGAGTGTTTTGGGTCGAGCGTCTGAAAATATTGAAGGGAAAGAAGTGGGTACGGGATAGTTCGGCAAATGATGCCTATTGAGCGGTGTTTAGACTATGTCAAATGGACAGGGAGAATTGCGGACCACATCAAGAATGGCTCCTTTAATTCATATGATCTGCTCCACTTGTCGTAGGCCGTTACTTCGTCCTGGGAGAACCCACGAGATACATCTCTTCGTGCAAAGAGTGACCGACCCTGGAATGGATTCGAGAATTGAGAATGTATCTCGTCCTTACAACTCACGTTGGGATGGAACGATAAACACGCAATGTCCTGAGGATTCTCTGGAGACAATCGCTGTGTATACAATGCGCCGCCAAGCAAGGCGAACGGAGATGATTTCCTCCAATTCAAATGGGCAACGGTTGTTTGGAGATCGTCCAGGCCGTCCTTCAACCTGTCCGAGGCATGTTTAACCAATAACACTAAGAAGGCATCCATAAGCATTACCTCATCGGCAGGGTTGCGGTCTCGATGTGAGTCGACAAAACTGCAGAAGTTTGGTAAAGAGATTTGCTCTGTTATTGTTGTTTTAGTAGGAAGTAGCATGATAGCATAGAGACGAACATCGATATCGTATCCAGAAAACCAGCAATTCTTATCCCAGAGAGGGGGGGATAGAATTGGAATGGTCAGATCACAAAACTCGGCAAGGCATTGCAACGAAAGGGTGTCGTTAATGACCTTCATTGTCTGCGATGACTTTGAATATGAAGGGGTTTGAATGCGTTTGTGTATCAGCTGGATAGGATCGCTCACGTCTCCGAGGTTGGCATTGAGCGGGGCAATGTTTGAAAGACAAGCGAATGTCATTATTGTGGCCTTCGGATGTTCCTCACGAAAGGCGGATAATAATGAATTCGAGAAACCACCGAATATTGATACGTCTTGGATCATTTGTACGCCCTGTACGATGAGTATTTTCGTTTAATTCCTGTTCGCAGACGACTTTATCCCTCTTACCTGAAAATTGTTACACTCCTCTGCGAGAAGGCGGAGGGACCCATCCATCAGTTCTGAATTCTGGCCAATTCATTAGCCGAGGGAGACAAAACGCAGCGATGTGCGTACATCGTCGTACCGCGAAAAGGCTTCACAACTGGAATTCCAATCGCCTTCGACGAATTCTGGCACGTCCGGAACGGCCTGAATCGACTTGGGATCAAAAAAGACACGGCTAAAATCGGACCAGTATCTGATATTTGTAGGGATTGGTTCAGTCTCTTCAGTCTTTTCGCTGTCACCCTCCAGGTCAAGGCGGGAATGATATTCGCTCCGAGATATTTGCTCTTGCTCCTGGAGAACTACGTCCCCATGCCTATCACGACAAGAAGAATTGTCGTCGTGCCATGGGACTCGATGAACTTACCAGCTTGCTGGCTGCCAACTCGGAGTCTCTCCCTGACGCGGATCCCTGGTGAGCGTGCCAAAGTTTGCTTGACAGTGTCACAGTGCATGAGCTCAACGCGCGGTTGTTCTCTGCAGAAGGCATGCGCACATTTTTGATCGAAAGCAAGGAGCCTCGGACACAATGTGGGCTGATTCTGTGAAATGACATGTAGATGATGCACCATTAGGTTGCTGTGGCAGGTGCACCGTACGTACGTGTTCATCATGCCCCTCTTTGAATGAAATGTTATGATCAGTTATGGAGCTGTCGTCTCCATCGTACACAAAGTAGCTCTCCTGCGTATTCCAGTAGTGGGTACCGGTGTAGTTCGAGAGCGAACCGGCTTGGATATGGATAATCTCTCGCATCGCCGCTACCACCCGCCTTCGGAGCAGGAGGGAAGTTGGAAGTCAAACCTCAAAAAAGGGTTTCAGAATTCCCACATCGCGCGCTTGTACATAATTGATCTTCCGCCACATCGACTCGGAACGCCGTTCAGAACACCTCATTGCCCTGGCACCCACAGGGCCATACTGACAGTCTACAGCAAATTTATCCCCTTTCTCACCACACAGGATGTCGCCAACTTTGCTTGTTGCAATGCCCGCACAATATCACATCGTGGCAGGTGGCCATGTGTTTGCGAGTCTTCTCCTTGACGGCACGGCGCTTAGTAAAGCGCCTGCCAGTGATATTTCTATTGATTACAGGGACGGGTGAGCGATCTTATAATATAATAATATTGACACGATCTGAGCGCCCACAGTGACTGGCAGAATCAAGCGCTCAGTGACTCAAACCAGCCAGCGTCAAGCAAAAAGAAGCTCATGTCACACACTCTATGCTTTGCATAAGATACGTACGAATCCCCGGGGTCATTTGAGCCTCGTGTCTGCACGGTGATCTTCCCAAGTATGTAAGTCATCTTGTTGGCCCCACGCAGATCATTCTTCCGCCGCCGGTGAGGGGCCCGTTGTCAGTTATATATCTACCATTCCCCACCCACTGATCAGTTGACCAGTGCTGAGCGCTGAAGCGCTTATACTAACTGCCAAGCAGGTAGCGCTGTGGGCAGGGGGTAAGACGGAACACTCTCCGGGCGTCTCAGCTCTTTGACCACGAGGGTCATGACATCATCGCGTTCGCGTAGCTTTTCATCGATATGATCGATTTGTCTGGAAGACGTGTCTCACACAGGATTCTTGTCTGCAGGCCTCCTTGCATGTTTAGGGCAACGTATCGCGCTCATGATACTATAACAATTTAGCCGCACCCCTTAGATCTGCTAAAAGATTAATCGATTATATCTATCGGTGCATATCCGTGATTTTGTCCAGATGAAGGATCGTGAAGATGACACGTTCCATAGATTAGTACACGTATCGGTAGCGATAAATATATGGCGTTTATCTAGATACTTCAGTTTACACCCTTAGACGCCCGACTTGAGCACCTGAAATTTACTCCCTGTCTAGTACTGTCCGGTCGATTTGCTTCAACGAATCCAAATGTTAGAAGTTCCGAAATTCAACTTGATAACCTTGAGTATTGGGTTGCTTGGCCGCTGTCTGAGCAACAGCTACCGTCGAGCGCTCGTAGGGTCCCTGAAGTAGTACTAATCCACATGCAAGCGTTAGCGCTGGTGCCATTTCCGCCCACCTACTTCCCCAAACGACGGCAATAGAAATTGAGAAGACGGTTATGTCACCACAAAGGTGCCGAAGAAAAATGGGGCGAGGGGGTTGGAAAGCCACCTGATAGGGAGAAGAAAATTTATCTGTGCAGATGCATCTGACCAAGTTTTTATAGGTTTCTCCAACTTCTCGCTCCACATGTCAAGCGCCCCCAAGCCCTGAAAATAATCATCTTCGACGACTTCCTATTCACGCCAGCGAGTGGCCAACGTAATTGGAGTATCGAGTCGCCGCTACTCCATTTGGAGTGGGAGGTGCTTGCTCGGCAAGGGTCTAGAAGCATGAAAATAGGGAATTGTGCACAGCTTTGTTGGCAGCGACTCCGAGTCGGAAACGCGAAATAAAGATAAAAGGCCCTATAGATCCAGACCAAAGTCGGGTTTGTGGAAGCTTCAGCACCAAGGACAACAAGGAGGGAGCTGGCAGGTCAGGATGAAGAAGAAAAGCATGCAAAACCAATGCACGAAGCTAATGACGCCCGACTGTGGGACACAAGAAGCTTGGAAGTAACCCGTGAAGTTCCAGATTCATTTCCCGCAGTTGCAGGTATGTAAGTACACCTTGAAAAAAAATTCCGGTCACCAGAAAATTACCAGTGGTCTTCTTTGGTGTACCTGTTCAACATATCACCTTTGAACCGACGTTATAGGGGGATCGCTGCGGCGATGACTACGAATTCAGGTGGTCAAGGGTACATACCTGCGAGACCTGCTTCTAGACGATATGCAGTGCCGTTGGAGTATCATCCTACACATGAATCAGCGGCGTTGCGCCGAGGAGAGTTAACTAGTGTGGCGTAACAACGTCATGTCGTGATAATTATGAAACATGCCGTCTTGGGGAGCTTGAACTCTTCTCCAGCTGTTCGTCGGTGTCACCCAGAACGGCGCTCCTCGGAGCCTCGAGCAAACTAGCACATAGGAGAAGCTGTACTTAGCAGCATGACCCATTGTCCCGAGCGCGTGATGTCAGGGATGTTCCTTCATGAAAACGGTAAGTACTTGCCTCGAAGAAGATGATGAACTTGAAGAAGCACAACTTGAACTTGCATGTTAAACCCTTGAATCAATGACCCGATTTGAAGTACCAATCTGCACCCACGACGCGTCAAATAACTTGGCTTGTTCGATTGTGATTCGATGGTTGAAGTTTGCTGTATGGTGGGTTGACCCTAAAGCACACTGGCAGCCGAATGCGCTCGATTTCAGGCTTTGTGGCGACGGAAAGTAGACGCCGCCGGGTGCAATCGGTTACCGGTCAAGCACGGAGCATTGCAACTCAGGGAATGGAAGACTCCAAGTTCGGACCCAAGCTGTGGTTCCCATGAGAATGAAAAGCGGAGATTCCATATTTCCCGCTGAGCCTCTCCGTTCAAGTGCCTCAGTGGAAGATCCTTCGTAATCAAACAGCTCCATCGGACCGTCGCTCTTTGTTCGGGCCTCTAGCCTCCAAGCCGGTCGGAATGATTTGAGCGCCTAACATGATGAAGCGGGTAATACTTAGATGGCGAACGCCTGCCAGATCCGATTTCGGGATGACCTCCGTGTTTCAAACGCAGCCATTACTATGCACACTTGGCGCCCGCTAGAAGCGAAGGGGCCTTTCAATGTGATCGAAAAAGTTCTAATGAAGGCGTCTGGAGCAAACAACACGCGTCCCAGGTGTCTACTCAGTCATGGGGGTCCTCAGGCCTGGCTGTCACGGCATGAAGAAGCCTGGAGTTGTCCTATGGAGCGCCCAGAGAAACATGGCATTATTAAGCACAGCTGTTTGGTTGCCTTGAGGCACCTCGTTGGATGATTGCCTTGTGCTTTGACGCCAGAATGTTCTACATAGAACATCAATCGCCCGATCGCCCTCCCATCATGTAAGTTATAAAAAGGAGGATGTCAGACAGATCAGAGTCAACATTTCGACTACACCTACACACGGATAGCTCTCCAATGGTCCCCTTCTCCACTTCCGACCTCAATAACCCTAGTACCTTCCCTACATTCCTCACTCTCCCTGCAGAGCACCAAGTAAATAGTGCCTACTTGTCGTCTACGAAACCGCGAAAGCACTGGTGCTTCCTCGGTCGGGTCGTCAGCAGCAGTGTTCTGGTGCGCCTCACACTACAGGTGGAAGACAGGAAAGGCCACAAGATTCTCGTCGCGTTCCATACTGACGATCGTGGTGCCTCGTTTCGGGAACTCTGCACTCCCGGGAGCACCATCGCCGTGCTCTATGCCACGCAACACACCTTCGCGTTTAGCCCCCCGGGTATACGAGTGGAAGAGACTGCGCACGTAAAGGTGTTCCCCTACACACTAGAAGAAATGCTCGGAACGAGCAGGGCAATTTTTGGGAGGGACAGAGCTGCAAGGTGTGACGTTTGTGGGACCGTGGAGGCCAACATGAAGAAATGCGCACGATGCAAGACCCCGTGGTATTGCTCCAAGGTGAGTCAAGCTAAATTTGACATTGGCCACGAGGATGACATGGTTGCTCCAGACATGCCAGACAAATGGATGGCTAACCCACAAAGAGGAGTGTGCTATTTTACGTGATGTGCAGTGGTTTGGGTCCAGGAACTGGGAGACTGGCGTCAATACGCATGCGTTTCCTGTTGAACGGGCGCCTTGGCGCCCAGTGACGCGTCATTGAGTTCGCTATCTTGCACAGCTTGCCGGAGTTACGTAGAATTTCTGTTGTGATCCGTGCCATGTAGGGAAGTGGTACACACCGTGGGTCATCCATATTGTTACGCTCAATCCATGTATCATGCCTCCCTGGACCCAATGCAGCTCTCAATCAGATATATTGTGATGGCAGGATTTACGTGATCTACTGTTGTTTCGAGCCATGATGGAACTGTCAAAAATGGTGAACTTTCTAACGGTATGGATCATGCACAGATGGCACATACGATATCACGCAGCTGACCTTGGGCATCATTGAACTGCTTCTCGAGAAACTTCGACTACGAAGAAACACATCAGCCAGTCGATCCCGACGCAGAACAGCTCGGTTCACCTTTTTGTTTAAATTGTTGATATCGTCTGTCAATTCTTTTTCTTCTCCCTTCAGTTCTTGTTCCATGGCTTTCTGTGGTACCATCATGAACCTGTGTAGCTTGGTTATTCATACACCCGTGGCCCTCATGAAGGCGACGTACATCTTTCCTACGCCTTTGTACAAATTGACGTCTCCTTCGATGCTCGATATTTCGCCGATGGTTAGCTGTACGATTCGACGCTCGCGTTCCTTGACAGCACATTGTTGTTTTGCCAAGTTCAGTGCGCGTTGTGATTGTACTGCAGTTTGTTGAATCTGGACCAGGATCTTTGGTGACGAGTGCCAACAGTGAACCTCAAGTAGCCAAGGATACGCGGAGAAAGCGCACTTTTCTCAGCGTGTCGTCGGACAATGTAGACATGGTGAAAGATTACGATCGAGTGGTCATGAGTAGTCTATATTCACTAGTAGCCCGGAGTTCGAAATTTGTTCTTCTACCACAAATACGCGTCCAACAATTTCGATCACTGGTACCTTCACTTCTCCAACATGGCATCATTCGAGGACTACGACGAGTTCGGTAACTACATTGGCGCGGACTTAGGCTCTGAAGATGAAGAGGACGAGATGATGGAGACTGGCTTTGGCCAGGCCCCGCGGCACGAAGTCGCGCCTACGCTCGAAGGCTACGAAGAAGAGCCAATGCAAACCGAGGAAGCGGGCGCGCTCATGGAAGTGGAGGGTAAGTCCATTCTGGTGGTCAGTGAAGATATTCTACATTGACTTACTTTTGAAACCAGAACCCGTGCATAATGCTGTCATTCTGCACGAAGACAAGCAATACTACCCTTCCGCCGAAGATGTCTATGGACCCGATGTCGAGACCCTCGTGCAGGAAGAGGACGCGCAACCGCTTTCAGAGCCTATCATCGCCCCCATTAAAGTACGGAAGTGGACAATAGAAGAGAAAGATATGCCCCAAACGCGCTTTGACAAGGGGTGCGTATACACTCCTTCGGTCTATGCTAACCCTGATTAGATTATTATTTCAGATTCCTATTGAACATGATGTCTTTCCCCGAGATGGTGCGAAATGTCGCGGTAGTCGGCCACTTGCATCATGGCAAAACGGCGCTTATGGACATGTTGGTTTTGGAAACACACAAGCTCATGTGGGAAGCGGACAATCCGGTTTGTGAGTCTGTCTCCTTTCGTGACCATGGCTTACACCTCTCGGCTCTCAGTTAAAGTATACCGATACTCATGTCCTGTCGCGTGAGCGAGACATTTCGATCAAGTCGTCACCAATGTCGTTGGTTTTGTCAACCACCGGTGGCAAATCACATTTGGTCCATTTTATCGACACACCGGGGCACGTAAACTTTGTCGACGAAGTTGCATCGGCGATGCGATTGGTTGATGGTATTTTGTTGGTGGTTGACGTTGTTGAAGGGGTCTGTCTGTTGCAATTCCGGTTGTTATTTTCGACTGAATGACCATCCCAGATGATGGTCAATACCGAAGCCATAATACGTCACGCACTTCAAGAAGGCATCAAAATCACGCTTGTTGTGAATAAAATCGATCGACTGATCCTCGAGTTGCGCATCAAACCTGCTGACGCTTACTACAAAATTAAACATACTATCGAGGAAGTCAACACGTTTATCAGGTTAGCTCGCTTTGATATGTGGAGAAACCAACCTCATCGGTACCTGTGACAGCGGCATCGATCCAGATCCCGAGTTGCGGTTAAGCCCTGAAAACGGGAACGTCGCATTTGGGAGCACAGACATGTCGTGGTGTTTCACCCTTAGGTCATTTGCTCAGATGTACGCTGACACTTATGGTTCCGTCAACTTGTCTGCATTTGCTGATCGCCTCTGGGGCGACATCTACTTCAACAATGAGACACGCAAATTCACGCGTAAAGCTTCCGATCCCGAGCAGTCACGGACATTTGTGCACTTCATCTTGGATCCTTTGTACAAGCTCTACAGTCACGTGCTCAGCGAGGAGACAGAAGACCTTAAAGAGACGCTCGCATCGCTCAAGATCACGCTGAAGCCCGTAATGTACAAAATGGATGTCCGACCGTTGCTCAAGGTGGTGCTTGATCAATTCTTCGGGCCTGCAACGGGGCTGGTAGATATGATCGTGGATCATATTCCGTCTCCAGTAGTTGGGGCAACTTCCAAAGTCGAACGAACGTACATAGGCCCACAAACCTCGGAACTTGCTGAATCTATGAAGGCTTGCGACGCAGACGGCCCGTTAATGGTTCAAATAACCAAACTGTACCACACGACAGACGCCCAGTCTTTCCGGGCCTTTGGTCGCGTTTTGAGCGGAACATTACGCAAGGATGTGCAGGTCAAGGTATTGGGTGAGGGATATTCGCCAGAGGATGAAGAAGACATGATGAAAGCCACGGTCGAGGGACTTTGGATCAGTGAATCACGGTGAGGGATATGATGCTTTGTGCGATATCCTCGTTTTCATGAGTCATCTTTAGATACTTCATTCCAGCAGACGAGGTACCGGCTGGAAACCTCGTTCTCCTCGGAGGAGTTGATGCCTCTATATCCAAGACCGCTACTCTTGCCTCGGTCGATATTGAAGAGGACCTTCATATTTTCCGGCCCATCAAACATATGACGGAATCGGTTCTGAAGATAGCCATCGAACCCATTGCGCCGTCTGAGCTTCCGAAAATGCTGTCTGGCCTGCGAAGTATCAACAAGTCTTACCCTCTCGCTGCCACCAAGGTCGAGGAGAGCGGTGAGCACGTGCTCATTGGCACTGGGGAACTATATTTGGATTGTGTCATGCATGACCTGAGGAAGCTATTCTCGGAGATCGAGATCAAGGTGTCCGATCCCGTCATCAAGTTTTCAGAAACGGTGCTCGAAACTAGTGCCCTAAAATGTTATGCTGATACGCCGAACAAAAAGTGGGTTACAAACAACTATTAATACAACGTGGATGAGGGCTAACGAACGTGACGATCAGGAACAAGATCACAATGATTGCAGAGCCACTTGAAAGGGGGATAGCGGAGGATATTGAACGTGGCAGGGTGACGATGCGTATGACCCCAAAAGAGCGAGGAACATTTTTCCAGGAGAAGTATCAGTGGGATCTCCTAGCCTCGAGGTCAATATGGGCGTTTGGACCCGACGAGAGCGGTCCGAACATTCTATTAGACGATACACTGCCATCACAGGTAATTCACCTCCGTGCTCATTTAAGCCACATCATTGACCCTCTATAGGTGGATAAAAAGTCATTGGGATCCATCAAGGAATATATCAAACAGGGATTCCAATGGGGTGCGCGGGAAGGTCCGTTGTGTGACGAGCGTAAGTGGGGGTGGTGACTCTAAAACGGAACGTCTGGCTGAAATATGGCACGATAGCGATGCGCAACGTCAAGTTCCGGATACTTGACGCCAGCTTAGCGCAGGAACCAATCTTCCGCGGAGGAGGACAAATTGTACCTACGGCCCGACGTGTGTGCTACTCTTCATTTTTAATGGTCAGACCCTATTTCGTCATTCACTGGGAACTCGGCTCATCGCGGCGCGATAGGCTACGCCCCGCCTGATGGAGCCCATATATTATGTGGAAGTGCAGGCACCGGCAGATTGTATATCCGCTGTGTACACTGTGCTTGCCAGGCGGAGAGGGCACGTCACGCAGGATACTCCTAAGGCGGGGTCGCCTCTGTACACTGTAAAAGCCCTCATCCCAGTCATTGACGCTAACGGCTTTGAGACGGACTTGCGCACTGCTACGCAAGGACAGGCCTTTTGCTCACAGGTGTTTGACCATTGGTCTATCGTCCCTGGTGAGTGTCCTGACGAGGTGCAGGAGCGTTGAGTTGAACGACGCGTCTTAGGTGACCCGACGGACACGAGCATCAAGCTCAGGCCATTGGAGCCCGCGTCTGGGCAGTCGCTTGCGAGGGATCTGGTGCTGAAAACACGGCGGCGCAAAGGGCTCGGCGACCAGATCGCGGTGTCGAAATACCTCGACGACGAGTTTGTGGTACGTCGTGTTTCGGGTGTTCCGATGGTATACGTGTTGATGGCATATTGCAGCTCGCACTGTCGGCTTCGGGACACGCAGATTTGCTTGGGTAGTTACAAGTTACTACGTGTCATTGTCATACATGTTTATGAGAACGTCATGGAACGCGGTGTCCAATCGTGGGAGAGTATACGTGGCGGGGAGCATTTAGAGCGTGTCAGAGCGTGACTTTGTCTTTTTTCCCAAACAACCTTCGTCTTTCCTTCAAACTGTTTTTTATTCCAACTTGGTCCTTCGTATCACCACCATGCGAAGCGTAGCGCTCTCTGTTGTCCTCGTCGCTGTTGCAGCTAGTGCAAGCGCCGCCGACGAACACCCGGTTTTCAAGGTATGTCGAAGGCATATCTATATGCATATATAGTACATACGTGTCCCTAAATTACCTTCCACTTCCACTTCCAGGTGACGGAAATCACTGGCCCCTTCATCGAACAATTCACCGACGACTGGGCCCAACGCTGGACGCCCTCCGAGGCCACCAAAAAGACCCCCGTCGGCGGCGAGACCTTTTCGTACGTCGGCGAATGGAAGGTCGAGGACCCCCAAACGCCTCTCCTCGTCGGCAAGAAAGGTCTAGTCGCCAAGTCCAAAGCTGCGCACCACGCCATCTCCGCCCCTTTTGCGACCCCCGTCGACTTCAAGCAGAAGCCGCTCGTGGTGCAGTACGAGGTACAGTACCAAAAGGGCGGTAACTGCGGTGGTGGGTATATCAAGCTGCTCGAGGACGGTTTCCAGACGAGCGGCAAGGAGTTTTCGGACACGACGCCTTGGGTTGTTATGTTTGGTCCTGACATGACTTGTCCTGGTAACAAGGTACGGTGGTTTGAGAGTGTTGCGAGGACGGCGGGCTGATGTGTTCTTGGTGTAGCTGCACTTTATCTTCCGTCACAAGAACCCTGTGACTGGCGAGTACGAAGAGAAGCATCTCTCTGTTTCTCCCAAGCCGAACTTTGGGAAGGGCACTAACGTATACACCCTTGTCCTCAAGTGAGCCTGGTTTTTCTGCCTTGTTGATCGTATCGCTGACTGGATTTGTATAGCCCCGATAACACGTACGAGGTCCAGTTCAACGGAAAGGTGGAACAGTCGGGTACCCTCCTTGAGGACTTTACGCCTGCCGTCAACCCTTCCAAGGAGATTGATGACCCCGAGGACGTGAAACCTTCGGACTGGGTCGACACGAAGAGAATTGCTGACCCTGATGCTGTCAAGGTAAACTTGGATTCTTGCTCGTTGTGATAGCCTTGTTAAACTTTTTTCAATGTGCAGCCTGATGACTGGGATGAGAGCGAGCCATATGAGGTTCCGGATGAGGAAGCTGTCAAGCCCGAGGGCTGGCTCGATGACGCGCCCGAGACTATTCCCGACCCTGGTGAGGCTCCAGCTAGTTCGCAGTGTGGCAACGGGGGATTGACACGCTTTTGCAGATGCTGAGAAGCCTGAGGAATGGGATGACGAAGAGGATGGTGACTGGATTCCTCCTACTGTTCTTAACCCTGCTTGTGACGAGGCACCTGGCTGTGGTGAATGGAAACGGTGTGTAACATTGTATCTGACGTGGTAGCTGTTACTGACCGCGCACGTAGTCCTTACAAGGCCAACCCCAAGTACAAGGGCAAGTGGTATGCGCCCATGATTGACAACCCGGAATACAAGGGCGAATGGGCCCCCCGCCAGATCGCCAACCCTGGTTACTTTGAGGACCTGGAGCCGGTCAAGAACCTCGACAAGATTGTGTGTTCTACCTTGGTCTGTGTGACGAGTTTTGTGCTTACCCTGTGCTTTTTAGGGTGGTGTCGGTATTGAACTGTGGACCATGACTGAGGATATTCTGTTTGACAATATTTATGTCGGGCACTCGGTTGAGGATGCGGAGACTTTGCGTGCGGAATCGTGGACTGTCAAGCATGCCCTTGAAGAGGCAGCCAAGGCGACTCCCGACGCTGACGACGACGCGGAGATCCCTGACTTTGCTGCTGACCCTGCTGGATTCGTGCGTGCGAAGGTTGGTGTGTTCCTCGACGAGGCACGAGAGGACCCTGTTAGCGCCATCACTTCGAACCCCGAGACTGCGGCAGGATTGCTCGGGGCTATTGTTGTGCTGTTCAGCCTGTTGGGAGCATTGTTTAGTTTGGTTGGTGCTGGCCAGAAGCCTATCCCCAAGGCAAGCTCGAAGAAGACGGATGCGCCTACACCGGACGACAAGAAGAAGGAGGAGAAGGCGCCTGTTGCCGCTGCGGGTGGCGAGAAAAAGGACGATGGCACTGTGAAGAAGCGCAAGTAGAGGGTTCTTTGGGCACCAAAAGCCGAGGGTTGGTGTATATGTGGGGGATAGCGGTTGGTGCTTGGTGTAATTGGACCGGCACTGACGCGTGATTGCTGTCAGTAGAGGATTGACGGTGCTCTTTATTAAACTTCGATTCGAATGTTGTTGTTTCCGTAGCAACTCGTAATGGTGGTTCT
Organism: Leccinum variicolor; assembly: GCA_038091415.1. Lineage (NCBI taxonomy): Eukaryota > Fungi > Basidiomycota > Agaricomycetes > Boletales > Boletaceae > Leccinum > Leccinum variicolor. The sequence continues at coordinate 138,512 of JBBPOK010000016.1, read as the reverse complement.
CCCTGGATGGAATGTGTCGGCATATGCCAATCAGACTTGTACTGAACCACGTCGCAGGATGCTTGTCCTGCCTGCTCTGCACACGTATCTCTCTCAACTGCTCTCACCACCAACTATACACACTGCGCTGCTGCTGACCCCCGAGGGCGCGTTGGTGTCATATGCCTCTCGGATGAGCGCGGAGAGCTCGTCTGTGGATGGATCCCAATACAGTCCTAGCGGTTCGGTCGTTTCTGTGGCTGGTGGGCCGTCACACAGTCCGAGTGGGAGCGTGGCACCGTCGAGCGGGTCGTCGAGTGCAAGCACGCCGCAGGGCTCGAAACCAAGCAGCGTCGTGGCGAGCATCGATACGGGTTCGGGACATGGGGTGCCACCACCACCGCCGTCGTCGATGTCGTCATCGTCACAGCAGCCACAGCGGACCAAGGATGAGATCCGGATGGCGGCGGGACTCGGCGCAGAAGTGTGGGCCGAAACGCGGGAAGAAGGCGGGGAGGGTATGGTCGAGAGTGAGGTGCGTTTCTTTTTTTTTTTTTTTTTCACGACCGGGAATCAATTTAATTTTCTGATCTACGACTACTGCTACGACGACGACGACAGCTCGGACGAATACTCGTGGTGGCCGTGGATGACAAGGAGGCGGACGGGGAGCCGCTGTTGTTGCTCGCTGTGAACGGTACGCTTGAGGCTGACTGGGAGGCGATGCGAGTCAAGGTGGGTTGTGCCTTTCCAACGTTGATGACGAGTTAAAGATGCGTTCCTGCAGGCACGCAAGCTTGCACAGCATTTAGCTCCGTCAGTGAATAAGCACCGGGTATTGATGTCTGTAAAAAGTCGGACACGATCGTAATTTTTTTTTACATCCGCGGGAAATAAAAAATAAAAAATAAATTAAAAGACCTTGACCATGACTGCGTTGTTGGCGTTGCGTCGACTACCCAGCCTTGCACGACATGCAAGCGCATTTGCAGCACACCAGCCGTCGTCGGTGCGCCCAACGCCGCTCTCGTCATCGTCGACGGTCGACCCGTACGTCCTCCTCAAAGCCGAGATTGCCAGCGTGCGCTCGTCACTCCTCAACCTCGTTGGCTCGTCCCACCCGACACTCTCACAAATTACCTCGTACTACTTTCACCATCCCTCCAAACAGCTCCGTCCGCTTCTCGTTCTCCTCTTCTCTCGCGCTACCAACGGGCTTGGCTCGCGTTTCCCCCTCAAGTCATGGTCTGCAGATCACTCCAGACTCAGTGCAGAGCAGCTCGACGCGCCCCTCTCGCGTCCGGACGTGCTCAACGACTTCAACCCTTCCATGCCCGACCATACCGCCTCCTTCAACTCACCCTTTGATCTCCGTCCTCCCCCCGCCGTACTTCATCCCTCACCGCCACCATCGCTTTACGCCGACTCTGCTGTCTCATTGCCCCAGCTGGCACACACCCTCCTCCCCACCCAGCTCCGCCTCGCTCAAATCGTCGAGATGATACACGTCGCGTCCCTCCTGCACGACGACGTCCTCGACAAGTCAGGCCTCCGCCGCGGCGCACCCTCTGCGCCCGCTGCTTTTGGAAACAAGCTCACCGTCCTCGGTGGTGACTTTTTGCTCGGCAGGGCGAGTGCTGCTCTCTCCCGTCTGGGCGACAACGAGGTCGTCGAGCTCATTGCAAGCGTGATTGCCAACCTGGTCGAAGGCGAGATCTTGCAAATGAGGGGGACGCGTGCGAGGACTAACGCCGACGCGTCGTGTTCGCCAATATTAGGGGACGTTGACCTCTCGAGCCTGCATGCGCAACCAGCTCACGCCGAGGTGCCTTGCTCGGACAGGTGGTGCACGTACCTCCAGAAAACGTATCTCAAAACCGCGTCGCTCATGGCCAAGGGCGCGCGTGCTGCTGTCGTTTTAGGCGGATGCAGAGATGGCGAGGTGTGGAAAGAGGCTGCGTATGCTTATGGGCGCAACCTCGGCATCGCGTTCCAGGTGGGTTGCATGCTTCTGCGCGTAAAAAGTCCTGACAGCACGCGTTTCCCAGCTCGTCGACGACGTTCTCGATTTCTCGTCCTCGGCTGCCCTTGGAAAGCCTGGTTCAGGGGCGGATCTTCGTCTAGGTCTTGCAACCGGTCCGGTGCTATACGCCGCTGAGGAGTATCCCGAGTTGGAGCCCCTGATCGAGCGTGGGTTCAAGCATGATGGGGACGTTGAACGGGTGAGCTCGATGCGCGCCTTCTTCTGTGATTTTTGCTGACGACTCCTCCGCAGGCTCTGTCCTTGATCCATGCGTCGTCTGGCGTTTCTCGGACGCGCGATCTCGCACGGACATACGCCGAAAAAGCGAGGAAGGTGCTTGAGGTGCTTCCCCCGAGTGAGGCAAGAGAGGCACTAGAGACGTTGACGGACGGGGTTGTCAGGCGCGCGTGGTAAGCGTAGCTGCGACGAGAGACACTGCTCCGGATACCACATCGGAACAAATATCATAGAGTCCATACACAGTACTTGGTAAATGCATGTAATGTTTGAACGGTTCCTGGTGGTGGGGGGATGGAAGACGTTCTGATTACAGTCTTGGGGGGATTTTATCAGTTCTCGTCATGGTTTGTCGTTGGCGAGGTCATGCGGCACAGCAATTTACGGCAATCATGCATCGTGTTTGTCTTCTGCATTGACGCATGATCATGGTACATAGTGACGCGGGGCTCTTCTAGTCTACAAGCTGAGTTAGCACTGGGCAGCGACGCAGCCGCACTGAGTGACTGGACCAAACTCGAGCCAGGGTTCGGACGACTCGGAGCGCGATCCCCAGCGGTGAACTGGGCGCAACGTTGCACGACGATCGCGATATCCGCCTCCGAATGGAGAAGCCACCACGCTCGCCTGTTAGCAAGTAAATATGTCCAGCGTATCTTCAACGTGAACCAGTCTGCAGGTAGAGTATGACGTCTAGGCTTTACACAGCCTTGAAGTATTCGTCACTAGGTGGTGATCGGGGTCCGTCGGGTTGAGTGTCGCAAGGGAACACTTCGGGTCAATATTGCTACCTCTCAAACTTCGACTTGATGCGACCTTTCACGGCAATTCCACTCCTTTTCGCAGTCGTAGTCGCCGCCCACGGCGACCACGACAATGCCGGCGAGAACCCAGACATCGCCGCCGCCGACTACGCCGTCCGTCACGTACGTCCACCGATTCCGGGCGCTCATCACGGTCTCGACCACATCTTCTGACATCTTCGTTCCCATACAGATGGCTTCCGAGCACCACATGTGTGTACACCATATCCGTTTTCTCCCTCTCTCTCCCCTTTTTCCCCCGGGAGCAGCGGCACTGAACACGGGGTCCGGCTTTACAGCGATTCGTTCGACCTACAGAGCTTCTTCCAGTTACACGACCTGAACCGGTGAGACCTCACTCACATATCCTGTTCTTTTTTTTTTCTGTGCGCGTACGCTGACCTTCGATCCTATCTTTCCGCTCAGAGATGGGGTATGGGACCGTGAAGAGATAGAGGCCATTTATGGCGTTCACCACGTCTATTCCCAAAAGAAATCCAAGGCACGCCCCTTTTTCCCTCGTTCCCCCCTTCTCGTTCCGTCCACGGGCGCGTATCTCACCCGTTTTGTCTTGAACAGGACGAGATCGAACACCAAGAAAAGGCGGATCTCGTCGTCGATACCGTCCTCAAGCGCATGGACAAGAGCGGAGATGGCAAAGTGACGCCCGATGAATTCGAAGCGGCTGGGCTCAAGGGTTTGCCTTCCTTTGACGATATTGGTGCCGAGGGGCACCATTATGACGTCGAGAGCGGTACGTCTTCGCTTCAGAATACCTGATTGGGTTCCCCGTGCGCTCACGAACGATGTCTTGGTGACAGAATTTTTCCTTCACCACGAAGGTACGTGTGTGCAGGCGCGGTGAGCCAACTCTTGGACCCAACCCGCCTACCTTTGTCTTTGCAGAACAATTCCACTCGACGCCCGAGACGCAGACCGACGAGGCGTATAACCACCCTGAAGACGTCGAACACTTCTCGCACCACGAACAAATTGAGCTAGTCGAGGCTGAACGCGAGGCCAAGTTCCAAGGCATCTCCGTCGAGGAGGCCTTGCTTGCACACGAAGAACCCGTCGCGACGTCGTCGCCTTCGGCGCCCAAACCCAAGATCACGCGGGGCGCGCCAAAGCAGGATCCTGAGGACAAGTACAAGGACATTGACAAGGAGACGGAGAGCCAGTCCGAATGGGGCACTGGCGATCAGGGATACAAGCAGCCCAAGTCGCCAGCGGAGAAGATGAGGTTTGTGTTCCTTTCCTTTGTTGGGCAAGTATGCTCATCCCATCTCGTCTCGCAGGAAAAATCTACCCTACAAGGTGCGAGAATGTACTCTGGTTGAGCGTGGCGCAGATGGACCGCTGACGTGTAGGAACGCATGCAGTATAAATTCCGGCGTAACTGGGGCGACTTTTGATAGCCTGTCACTGTCTTATACTTGTGCTTTTACTATGTCTTTGTGTGAAATCATATGCATACATGTCTATACCTCATACTACATGACTTTAAGTCCGTGCTGAAGGTATGCAAAAGGCAATAATATGAATGCTTGTGATTCAATATTGCAGGTAGTATGCTAGTTATAGCTAACTAGGTAAGCTTGTAGGCTCACTCTCTTCCACTGTATCAGACCAATTTCTGAGTTGCATCTATTTACTAGACTCAATGGTTTGTATAATCTATTTGGGTTTTTGGGAAGGCAATATTAGCTGTTCTGACTCCTAATAGTAGTACAACCATTTGCAACTTGAACTTCACTGCAAAAAGTAAATCAACTACTTAGTAATTCTGCTCAGAGTGTGCTATAATAACTATGTAGTTCAAAGTGTCCAAGATGCAGCTAGTTAATTGTGCCCATAAGGACACGACACATCAGCAATGTTCAGCATAAATTTCTGTCAATCAGTTTCTTTGTGTGACACTGATGTGATTGATCATTTTGTCAATTAGCCTTTAGGAAACAGCATCCCCACAGCAGGTTTAAAATGTCCTTGCAGCTAGTTTGAAGCATCCTCAAAGCTGGTTTAAAATGTCCCCCAGCAGGTTTATTGAAAGTGTCTTCACTGGCAGCAGGTCTTCACAGCTGGTTCATTGATTCAAAGCATTCTCATTGTGGGCTTTGGGTTCAGGGTGGCTTGCCAGTACAGGTTTGTTGAAGTGCCAAGAGAGCTCAGAGCACCAGCAGCATCATTCTCACAACTTTGGTTTTCCTGCCATCTAGGCCAGAGTTCCTGAAGGTGAGTCTTAGAGTAGACAGCCTTAGTGAGATAGGTCAAAGTTTCCCCTAAATTTCTTCCAGTTGATCTTGTTGCAGTTGAGTTCAATAAGAGCCCAGTCTTCACTGTAGCATTGGTCCTACTACTAGGCTACTAGTAGTATCAATGGTAATAGCAGGAGAGTAGACAATGTAGCCTCCATGTTGTCATTGACTCATTGGTTGAGATGTTTACATTAGATCCTTGGTCGATGAGGCCCCACACATAAACTACTCCCAGTAGAAATGAAATATGGTCTCCATCTACACCATATCAGGAAAACACCAGATCTAGCACAGGTAGTATGAAGGTACACTATTACTGGATGTGTCAGTGTAGTTCAAGTGTACACTACACTTTTTACTACACTATCTGCTACTATTCACTGTACTTTTTACTGTATTTTCAATTTATCAAAGTCAAGTTCAAGTGTAGTGAAAATGTAAAGGTGGTGAAAAGTGTAGTGAAAGAGTGTAGTGAAAATGTGTAGTAAATGTGTAGTAAAAGTGTAGTAAATATGTAGTAAAAAGTGTACACAAATGTAGGAATGTAGTAAAAAATATAGTGGAAAAGTATAAGTGTTGAGAATTGGTTCCATAGTTTCATTCCTACACCACAGTCTTAAATATGTTGTGAATAGATTAGCCAAAATTGTGGCATAATACCTCAAGATTTGCAGCTTAAACCAATCCCCCAGGTCTCTCCTTGCTCTGTTGTCCCTGCAAAGTCTTTATTGTTAGTGATGAGTAGGGCTTCTAAGAAGTCTAAGAATCTAGAGAATCTAGAGAAAGTAGATCAAGTTCATGGCAAGATGGCAGAGAAAAAATGGGCAGAGATTTTCAATCAGGTATGTCCTCAAATGCCTGTTCAGATTGAATGCAGCATTTATGGAAATAGATTACCCAGTTGGATTGATCTCTACAGCTCAGCATATGACACAGCCACCATCCTCGAGGCAATTCCTCAGCCAGAAGACCATCGTCTTCACCGTCTCTGGTGGGAGGTGGCTGCACTGGCAGCCCCTCCACTGCATTACATTCTCTAGGTACAAATTTCATCATGACCTTCAGCTTGGATGGTAGCATGATCAAGACTCTTGTAGATGTACTTGTGGATATATTTGACTGCCTTGATAGAACCACAGACCTCCAAATTGATGTGACAGTTGAATTTGACTAAGAGTTCTCTAGGATGAGGAACAACATTTTTATTGGTCTCCAAGTATTGTTTGTCTGTCTTGCTAACTGACCAGCTATTAAATATTTTACTATGCTGGTTTGCAGACTGATGATCTTAGAACATGTAATAATCATAACACAAGCAAAGACTTACACCAACAAGATATAGATGAAGATTTTCAAGAAAAAAACCACATTCATCACATCACTTTGCCCAATGACTTGTTCCAAAAACATAGGGAAGCCAGGCAATCAGTTGGTATATTGAATGATATCAGGAAACTTTTTGTGTATGGCTTTGTGACCAATTGCTGAAAAACCAATTATAAGTTGCCATAGTAGGTAGTGATAAATATAGGTACAGTGAGGAAATCTAAGACTTTGATCATGTATCTTGCAGCTGATACAATTAGCTTTAATTTTTTTTTAGCAAAATCTGGAGAAATCTTGGTGTGAACATTGACCATCTATATTGACATAGCACAGGCAAAGCAAGAGATTCTTGAATAGCTGGGTATTAGTATTTATCTTGTGAGGATGTAGATGAAATTTTGAATCTGATGAGTCATGCATCATCTCTCTCCTGGATGGCATCTGAATATGACTTTTGGTATACAGATCAATCAAAAAATAGCTGCATTGATATTACCCAAGTCAAACAGTCAAACTTATAAAAACAACTTGTAACTTGTAACACTGCTTACTTTCTATCCCAACACTTCTCATACAACCTCCAATGCAAGTCATTGCAAAACTTTTGGTCCTTCTTATTTAGGTATGGAAACATTGAACTAAAGGGTTTCCCTAAGTTCTAATTGCCCTGACAATATGTCTGAGGTGATGTATGTGTAATTTAACTCATATTCAGAACAAAATGCCATGTGAGTAGCCCTTCCAAAATGATTCCCAACTAACTGTCCACTGTTTTTTTTTTTCAATGTTGTAATCTGCTCTCTACATGTACTTTGACCTTTTTGTCATTAGGATGGGTTGAAAGGTAATACAGGTCTTGTTGAGCTGAAGTAGGCAGGTACACAGCAATCTGTATGAAATATAGCCAGCTCAGTTGCACAGTGAGCTCATGGAAAACAATCTCACCAGAAAAAATATATCAAGATAATGAGTGAGCAGAGCATGATGATGCTAGGAGGTTTCTATTGGAAAGCTTTCATTTTCTTTATTCCATGAGCCATGATGGCAGTGTAGAAATAACAGCAGTGTGCAACATACACTAGGCTTTTTATAGATGAAATATGTATTCCACAGAACAGCAGTTACATGCAGACTTGGACCTCTCTTTGCTGGAGATCAATATAATACTACATACTTTGATTTGTGATAGAAAGGACCTTTCCACTCTTCTTCAAGTTGCTGGGGCTTTTGGTAAGGTTATCCTGCAAGATCAGGATAATGACACTGCAAGAAAACAAGTCAGAAACTAGTGTTCATCAAGAAATTTTTTAAAAAAATACTCCCTGGCAACTGCTGCATCCATTCCTCCTTTGACTTGTTGTCCTTGCAAATGGTCTCTGGAGGAGATTTAATATGTAGTGAATATAGCTATAGAAATGTGCAGAAGAAAACCACATACAGTGCATGTCCCAAATCCAGAGTCATTTTCATCCAACTAATCTGCACCATTGACATCTAGATTAGAAATACTGTTTGCCACACCTCAGGAATTGGTTGGCCATCATCCCAAGTAGAACCTTCACCATTATTTCAAATTTGGCTCATCTTGATTCTTGAGTGTCCAAGTTAGCATTCAGAAGCATGAGCTTTAACTGGCTGATATTGATACTGAGCTCATTCTCCAAAAATTTCCACATATTGGCTTCAGAGTGGGTATAATTTGAGGGGTGAAATAATCTTTGGCAGTAACAATCCTATAGTTGCTCAACCCAATAAGGAACAGTCAAAGGCATTGGCACTATATGACACAATTAAAACAAGGTGAAGCAAGCACAATAGACCTTACTAAAAATGCCATGTGGCCCAATCATCAATGAAGGGGTTCTATTTCCATCCTAGAGCTAGAGGTTCCTGGTAACATCAATGATGCATATGTGTTTCTCAATTGGGCAGAATGACAGCAAAAAATAGATGATCAATGGCACACGGAAGAGAAGAGAAGCAGGTAAGCAGAGTGGAGACCACATTTTTTTTTTTTTGGGGGGGGGGTCATTTTAGGGCTGAAGATATACCACCAATGGAAGGAGGGTATACTACTGCCAATGCTGTCAACTAGTTTCATGGTTCAGTATGCAAGGTTGTGTCATTGCTGACTCAGTCACCAGTGCTTGCTGAGAACACTTACCTGTGTTTTGATCTGGGAGTGGATGGTTAAGAGTAGCCTTGTCATGAGCTTGCCAAGGGAGGTACAAAGTTCTACATTGTCAAAGACACCTGCTAGAATCTTGAAGACCTTGAGGTGCTGGACTATGAACTCCTTGAAATGTTAGTATGGTAAATATGAGAAGGAGTGAACTGACCATAATGTGGCACTGTGTATCAATAACATATGCAATAAAATTCAAGGAAAGCATGCATGCCAAAAGGCGGCTATAGAAGCTACTCTAGTAACTAATAACTATGAGATGGGTAACTGTCAAGAGCTGCTAGTGAGCTTCAAGCCTTGCCAGATCTCATCTCCACTAAGGAATTTGAGGTATGCTCATCTATTCTATGTTGTTTGTCAGCCTCTTGTTGCTAAGTTTGTATTTGACAAGGGTGGTCTTGACACTCTGTTGCCTGCCGGGTATGTATTCTTTTGAACAGTGACACCATGCTAGCTTAAACGCACCTGTGACAGTTCAATATACTCGACCACCGTATTTCCTCTCGACTCTGCTTCACCACCACCACCATGCACGCATATGGCCATGATGATTAGGCATGTCAGCTTGTATACAACCCGTGTAGTATCATAAAAGGCCTAGGTTTATCCAACAGAGAGGGAACCAAGCCTTATGAAATTTACAAAGAACCCAAAGCAATGATGGGCCCCTCGCTCCAGAGGCTGTACTCTTATGAGACATTCTGGACAGTGCGGACAAAGGATAACGAGAACGAAGAACGAAGAACTCCACGTATCCTCTGTTCACATCGACTGGCAGCTTTCTGACATATGTCTTCTTTATTGGTATCAGAAGCCCTTTCTGACAGGAAACACACCTGCAGAACCTCACCCTTGACTGCTGGATTCCCCCCACAGCACCACAAATTATGGAGGGACCACTACTAGAGCACATTTGACCACCTGCCGATGTGGCTTCAGTTCTTTTAGCTATGTATGCTGCGATCAGATAACAAATGCCTCAATGACACTTGTGTATTCCCATGTAGTATGTATGACTTATAATGTACCTCCGAATCCGCCGAGCCACACTGCACCTGGCGGCAATGGGTCTGGGTTGGTGTCAGAAGAAAACCATGCAGTGTTTTTTCAGGAGTCAGATCAAAGCACCACTGGCACCTGATAATTTTGATCATCACCCCTCATCTCAGGGGCACAGCTATGATCTGACAGGCCCAGAGCATATTCTGCATAATGACTCGGACTCGGACAATGAGTAATGCTACTAATTGCTCAGTTCCAACGCACCCCAAAATGAAATAGCTCTCACTGGCAAGTTGAAGCCAGCTGATCTGAGGGTGCAATGCAGCTTATAATTCCCTATAAATACAGACATGTAGTGGTCCTGCACTTGTCACCCAAGAACCACCGATGTTGACTACCACTAGCAACTATATATGGTTGGTGATCTCCACCGGGAGTGACTCTTGCATAACAACAAGGTACACTTATTACATAATACTTCCGCCAAGTCGCCGCCATAGCGACCATGTTACGCTGACAACATACATATGTTTTGAACTTACAGCCCCTCAATCTGTTGTGGCCGCTTGTTCCTGGCTCTTCTGATCGCAATTTAGTGCACCTCAAAGGAGGAGGCACAAGCACTTTACAAAGTCTTCCGGCCAGCGCTTGCCACTTTGTCAGCAACTCCCAGCATGTCGGAGCTTCTAGCAGCCTTTGGTGCACATGTACCATTACAGATCTTCTTCAATGGTCAAACAACTGAATTCTACGCTGTTACCATTGGCATATTACCAGGTGTTCATTGTACAAGGTAAATAGTTCACAATATTTCTTCTCAGCAAGGCTTCGTGAAAATCCGAACAACGGGCTTGTGCTGACAATAGTAGGAAGGTACTTGCCTGTCTCAGATTCCAACAGATCAGATGCGGTCACGATAGGAGGCATGTGATCTTCCAAACCTTTGACTATGACAAATGCCAGAGCCTCCCAGAAATTGTTCATGCAACGCCAGTTCAAATGTACAAAGTTCCCTTTGGTCTCCATCCCGCTTTGGCTGTGAATAAACATATCAGATGACCTCAACAGACTACATGACACTGGCTTCCAGAACTTGATGGTCATTTTCTGAGTCATCTGCTTCCCTCTGCTGATGTACACCATTGGTAATGGTGGGTTTATCAAGTGAAGAGAGATCTGAAGCAGTCAACTGGTGGACAGATACTATATTTATTTATTTATTTTATAATCAATTTATGTCCTATTGCAGAGTTTTAAGATCTATATAGAGGACAATATGCCTAAGTGAGAGCTAGTCTAGCTATGTAGCTATGGTACAATGAGGGACTAGTTCTAGATGAAGTTGTAGGAGTACAAGTGCAAGTGACCCTGAGGGGCCCATCGTGAATGTGGAATTGGATTGTGTATCTAAGTAGTTGAAGACAAAGAAGGCAACTGACATCCCTACCTACGTAGAATATGAATCCGCTTGGATGTGTAGAAAGAAGGAAGAGAGTAGAGAAGATAAAAATGGCTAGGTGGGCCAGAGGGCTCTAGCAATGGTAGATGGAGGGACAGCCTGAGGTGTTGGAGTATAAGTGGATAGGTTAGTCACCGTTAGTGTGGACAGAAACATGCTTCCATGTTTTTGTCAGCGAAGTGGCTAGCGTCTATAGCCACCAAAAGGGCCAGTCCCCTTCAGCCTGACGAGAGAGGATGACATTTCCATTGGAGTCAATGCCTAGTACCTACGTAGAATGGAGACTTGTTAGGGACCATGAGCTGAACTACCTGGAGGAGAGTCATCAGGGTTCACTCTAATGAGGTGAGGACACATGATGGATGAGTCAATGTGGTTGAGGATGAAGGTGGAACATCTGTCATGTTTGAGCAGCTGCTGTAGCCAGGAGGAGTTAGGATGTGCAGTGCAACTCATCACTAGAGAGGCAACAGATGTAGAAGAAGGGGGTGGGGACTAGGCTGGCAGGGTGGCAAGCTAGGGATGGGAGTAGGGAGCCAAAGGCAACTTGTGATAAAAAAGAGTTGATCTGTTCCCATAGTGTGGCTACTCTTTTTGGAGTTTCCTGAAGTTGGTTATGGATACCACTAGGATATCCATTGGGAGGGGCTTGATGGGGGCAGCAGTTATGGTGGGTTTAGAGGGGCCAGCTGAGTTTGAAGATGAAACAGCAGATTATTTTGGTAAAGGTGTACTATAGCTGGAAGGACTTTGCCCATGTTAGAGTCCAGGGCAGTAGAGGAAAGAGATCTTTGAAGGAGTGAAACACCAAGACAAACCAGTGGATGGCCTTCAGACTGTCCTTAGAGCAGGTCAGGGAGATAGTGGGGACAATGTGGGTTTGACCCTTGTGTAGGTTCTTTTTCACGGTCCATTGCTAGGTGAGAGAGTGGGCCTGCAGGTGGCAAGCAACAAAAGCAAGTATGGTCAGTGGGGAGTAGCAAATGTGCAGAGTGCCTTTGGAGAAGATATGAAACCTCCACCCAACCTTAGAGAGGAGAACTGCACAGGGCAGGTCTACAGGATACCAGTGGGTGAGGTACTTTGGAGGCTGGGTGGGGGAATTTGGTACAGGAACAAGAGGCATTTCTAGATACTATTGAGCTATTTTCTCAGATAGTATCCTGTGATGCTGAAATTCTACAATATTTACATAGTATTTGAATGGTGATACATGCTCTTCTATGTTGTCTAGAAGGCTAGAACAATTTAAAGAGGTCTAATCTAATTCACTCAAGGTTAGACCTGGATAAGACTATTGCAAAGACAATTCAAAAAGGTCATTTAATCACTTCATTTATATATAAATTTGCAGAATATGGAAATCATGCTGTAGAGTATAAAAGCTCCTTGACTCAGAAGTGATATAGAGCCTTCATTGACTCTTTCATACACTGCCCTGACTCATCCTGCAATGTTCTGACTCTTTTTTCCATGGTCAGATGCTTAGTTTATCATTTCCTTTGATTCTTCTTTCCCGCCACGTTGGTTCTTGCTAGCAGCAGCAGCGCGGTGGCAGGCATGTATAGCTTTGAGGAGGTGTGTGGGGAGCAAAGTGGCAAAAAAACAAATGTGCTACAAAGAGGCACTTGCATGCATCAGAGGCTCTTATTCCCACACTGGTGGCACCCAAACTCACATCTCAACATTCTCACTGAAAAACACCTAGCTGCAATGCTAGCCTACCTACCCCATTACCGGCTTATATCTACTATCTATGACACTGAAGAAGAGCTGTGCAAGGCAGTAGAAGAAGCTGCCACAGCCGAAGAAAGCAACAGTGAGTTTGAAGGGTGGAAAAAAGGCCTGATTCAGAAAGGAGGAGGGGCAGTTGGAGAAAGTGGTGGCAACTCAAATGCTCAGAAGCAAGAGGTAAAGGGAGGAGGTGCCAGCACTCTGGCTACATCTGGCAGCAAACGCAACTGCAAAAGGAGTTCTAGGAGGAAGAAAAAGAGAGAGTATGAGGCTGAGGACTCAGAGGATGAGCCAAAGGCAAAGAGAGTGGCCTTGAAGCAGCGCAGGCCTGCTGGAAAGTGGTGGAAAATGAGGAATTTGTTTCTGCACCTGTAGTGGTGCAGAAACTGAAAGCTGCTGATGGAGGGTGGCAAGGGAGCCAGGGAAGAGGGCCTTTGAAGCCAGCAAGGGCTATTAGCATCCTGCTGAGTGAAGGGTTCCAGTTAGTAGGTTGAAATAGGTGGTAAGCACAACATTCTATTAAGGTTGCTTTATTAACTTTAGCCCAGCACTCCTACTGCTGTCCTAGACAGATGCAAGAGGGTTGTTGTGGTACTTGCAGGAGCAGCAAGAGATAGCTTTGAAGAGTAGGTGATTGGCCCTGTTACAGCAACCTTTAGGAGGGAGGGAGAGTTTTTGGATCAGAACTTGGGTCACTCAAGGAGCAGTTTCCACACTGTTCAGCTAGGCTTTTCCCATGGAGGTGGGACACTGGTAGGCAATACCTAGTGAGATCAAATGTTTAAGCTAACTTGGTCAACAGAAGCCAAACAAAACAGCCTTTAAGTATGCTGCTTACTGAGACTCTGAGAGGCAGTTAACCCTGACTTGTGTCTGGATTTTCTCCTATGCAAAGTCCAGATCTACCCTCAAGAGGTCTTTGCCAAGGCATGTTGGAGTGGTATTTTTTTTTTTTCAGGAATATTCCATTTTTTCTTGTTTATTGTAGTTTGCCATTTGGGGTTGCAAAATGCCATTGCTTTCAATGCTGTTCATTTTCAGGCAGTGTTGACTGCCTTCTTTTTCTGCTTTGTTCATTTCATATTTTATTGAAGGTTTTAATCTCTGTGAGGCAATACCCAAGGCTTTGCAGAATAGATTCAATTTTGGTCCACACTAACTTGTTTCTAAAGCAGTTCCTTCAAATGGACATGCCAGGTAACAAAGAAGAGGAGAAGTTGTAGAAGGCAGAGGAGGAACTGCATTTAAAGGAGAAGGAGCAGGAAGAACAACAACAACTTCTTTCATCTCAAGAGACCTTTTGTTCACTGTAAAGGACTATGTAAAATAAGCTCCCAATAATGTATATGGTGAAAATATGATGTAACTGGTTCAAAAGCCAAGAGGTTTATTGCCACTGCCCTGTCATAACATGTCAACATACTAATCCATTGATGATGACATGAGTAACACTGAGACTCATCTTGCTGTCCATTTTGCAGGACATCCTTGAACCTTGGACCTTGGCATGGTGTCCAAAGAATGTGACCAATCAATGGATGCCATAAAAACCATGCAATCATTAGTGTTTTAAGGTCCAGTTAGGTCCGGTTTTCTGCCTTATTTGGGCATAACCGAAACCTAGTTAGGTTATGGAAATTCCTATTTTAGGCAAAATGTTAACTGAACTGATGCAAACTGGTTTCGATTGGTTTTCCTCAGTTCGTTAGTCGGTTATGACCGGTTTCGTGGTGATCAAAAATTCTCATGCACAAATAGCTTCCTGTCTATAATTTCTTTACATTAATCGGTTCACACAATCTCGAGATATGGCCATTTTACAATTTTATCGAATATGTGCTTGAAGTAGCCAGCATATTCAATATCGGACTCATTAGGAAGTAGTTCCCACGCTTAGTGATGGCTGTACTGGATTGTTGCAAGCACCCCGATCTACCATCTAACAAAGTTTTGAGGCCAAACTGCAATGATGCGGATGAGATATGACCAATCTCGACCTCCATGTTAATAAAATATCAATATATTGATAGCAAAGTCAAATCTTAATGGAAAAATACGCAAAAAATATGGAAAAATCGGGGTAATGTAGGGGATATAGGGGCTAAAGTAGCACAGCCACAATGACCGGTTATGACCAGTTCAGACCGGTTTTTGTCCAATTTTGAAAATTTCAAGATTTCTGTTAACCTTGACTGTAACCTATTTGTAATTTGACTTAACCAGACCTTAGAAACAGTTACAAGCGGTCACAGTTCGGTTAAGTTACAGTTATTTATCAGTTATGCGACTGGACCTTCGAACACTAGCAATCATAGACTTAAGAACCAAGTCTCCTGCAGGTGGGAAACATGATCAAAATATAGATGGGTAAATGGTGTAAGTCCATTCATTAGATGTATCTGAAGCTTTTACAAAAGGTCCAAGAGGATTTGGTGGTTGTAAAAAATTATTACAAAAAAAAAAGTTGTGAAGAGTAGACTTTGTTATGTATTGAAATACATTCTGGAGGCTTTTCAGACCATTCCCAATCAATTCCCCAACCTTGAAAACTCCCATATACACTGTTGTTAACTCCTCAAAGTCATTTGTTGAATTGATATACTAGTAAAGGTAGGGGGAGGAGAGGGAGGACATTGATCACCACAATGAAATAAATAGCCAATGCTTAGGAAAAATATGTTTGGAAGATGTTCAATGGTATGGGACAGTCAATTGGAGGTATTATAAATGTTACACCAAATTGATATTGTCAAGGGAGGAGGTGGGGGGGACCAAACCACCACTACAAAATAAATAGCCAGTACTTAGCAAACAGTTGAAATATGTTTAATAGATGTCTAATGGTATGGGACAGTCAATTGGAGGTATTCTCCTCCTATCTGAATTACATAGAATACAACCCCCTAGTAAACCACATTGTATACACTTCCCAGCTATTAATTATGTCTGGAGGCCATTTTCTATCTTATGATGCCATGCATCTCATGGAATTCTAGCTAAGCTTTAACCTTGAATACAATGTTGATTGGAAAGAACACATGCATACATCAAACTTCAGCCATCCAGGAATGTTACAAAAAGTCTAAGCTTGTCCTGGAAACCAGCTAATATTATTTTCCTCAACCACTAATCAAATTTATCAGCAAAAGCTGGTGTAACTGTCCAGTTCTGGACAGTACTAGACAGTACTATAGTGCTCAGACAGTGCTATCATAGTACTCATAGTGTCTCATAGTATTGGTCAATCTCATAGTATCTCATAGTGTTGGTGGATTTCATAGTAGTCTTATAGTAGTCTTATAGTGTTCTCATAGTAGACCTGTAACCAGACCAATCCAGTTACTTTCCAGATAAATTATTTGCACACAAATCAAAATTTGCAATCAAAACCACATTTAATTATGATGGCATGTTGTTGTTTAATATTAATTTGGCTTCTGATGCAGATGACTCAGTGGAAGACCGTGACCAATTTAAGTAAGCCATGGCAACTTCGAATTGACCACCCCCTCGATCTCTTGCCAAGTGCTAATTCAATGCTTCTTCTGCCGCAGTGCATGCCCTTGCTTGCATATCACCATAAATTGTCATGGAAATGGCGAACAATAGCCCTGCCAGTGACAGCCTGACAGGCACGCCACCAACCATATGCCTAGCACATTTTTGCCACCCACTCTCTAGCATTGAGGTGTGTTTTTCCTCACAGAAGAATTTTATAACCACCTCAAGTCTCTGCAGATTCCACAAGTCCAGATGCCCCCTCTCCTCCCAATTCATAATACCCCTGTCCAACATTTTATGCATTGTATGATTTTGTATTCAAAAAATACTCTCCTCGTGTGGCGACATCAACATGGATTTCGATGTTTTGTTAACAGAAGGCATCCATGATAGATATGCAACCATTGTCCCTGATTTCCACCTAACCTTGTACCCAAGGTATCACCCCCCTCTCTGCATCCACAATTCAGATGTGGATTTGTGAGTGTGCCTTCAGCCAACCGCTATTCAAGGCCTAGTGTCAATTGAAGATAGTGGCTGAGATGGATCAACACATCAATACAGCTATACTCATATGCATACGTGAATCAAAATATTTGCACCCCCCTGCATCCCACTCCATCCATTCTGTGCAAATTGATCCTGCATCTTTCATTCTGCCCCTGGATGGCACCAACCTGTCTATTGTTGTCAGTAACTACACATGGATCACCCTCAAGTCAATCGAGATCTATGTCTACTTACATGGCACCAATGGTAAATTTGACTTCAAAGAAGGGGGATCATTGTACGCACAGGGGGTAATCAATTTATTACCAACCTCTTTGCATACCTGACATGATTACAGTCACTTTACCCTCAAGTCAAAATAGAGGACACTCTAAGAATTCTTGATCTAGCTTCAAAACACGTGTTCATTCAAATTGCCAGGATAATGCAGGAGAACCACGATGATCAAACTGCAATTGATCATACTTGTGCATTGTTGAATGCAGTGAAGTTCCCACTGAATATTCCCCACCTATCAGAAACAATTCAAATTGCTGTTTCCAACAGTGCACGAGTGTGATACTTGAAGGCCCCACCCCTCAGATGCTGTGGAGTAGTGAACAATGGACAAAATATGTTGATCAACAATTATGGTGGTGTATTGTTCTGTTGCATCTTCATTCTGTGAATAGCTTTACAAAGTTACTTGTATATTATAAGGTACACTCAAACATAGAAATCATCATCTAGACTCCAAGAACATCTCATCCATGGCACATTGGGCAAAGGTCTTGCTTACATTCATGAAACTATCAAAATAAACTTGGCACTCAAAATGCTTAACTGGGAGGAGGAAAAACTACACAGGTTTGCAAAAGATCTTGTGATGGAGCATACTATTGCAGATGCAGAGAAATTCATGAATGTATAGAGTGCAGGAGTACTCTGAACTGAAGCAGTATATAGCCTATTTTGACATTTTCCAAAGTTTCCATTACTCCCACTCTGACTTGTTTTCCTGTGCTCCAACCCTTGTCTGTTGACTGTTTGTATCACTGTGAGTCTGGTCCCTTCATAGTTCAGTCCATCTTTCCATCTCTCCTGAGGTAATCAGGATGATTGATTTTAGTTCTTCATTGTAATTTTGTAGTGCATGCCCAGTAACTATAAAAACTCATTCTTTGTTTATTGGCAGGAATCTATTCTCTCAAAAGCAAGATAAAGAATAAGGAGGATGCAACAAACTGTCCTAGCCGCAGTGAGCACTTTGCTTGCTTTCTTGGAAAGCATAGGCAATATACCTCTAAGGTAAGCCATTTTGTATGCAATATTCTTAGGCTCTACCTTCCTGGCTACATAGCAAGGTTTTCAAAACACTATTGACTATTGGAAAGAAAAGGATATATTTTCTGACTTTGAGCTTTTCTTCAACCTCAGTGTCAACATGCTAGTTGGAAGGTGGTCAGCCAAGGGTGCATACAAAGCTGCATGCTGACAGAAAGAATATTGCTAGTGGCTTTTGCATCCTAATGGCATTCTTTTATGGCAAGGGTAAAGGTATGGACTAGGATGCATTTCAAGCTAATGCTGCTATTGAGGCTTGAAGAAAAATTTGACATTAAGAAAAGGCTTGGGCTAGAGCAACTTGATGAAGATTGCAGAAGTCCTTGATTGCCCAGGTGCAAACAACTGGCCAGTCTAGAGTGTCCTTACTATGTGTGACTTTCTGTTGTGGTGCTCTTACCTGGGATGCAAATAATGACTGCATTGTTACCGCTCTGCGCAACCGGTGAGGAGCAAGTTTTCCTTCACAACTATACAAACACTTTTGCCATCTGGACCGACCTCCACCGCCATCATCATCATTGTGGGATGGGTATGAGGCAGGAGTGGCAGGGTGAGGATCAGAATCAGGGCAGTCTGTTTAATCTGTTTAACTGTTTAATTATTTAATAGGCCTGCTCAGTGTTACAAAAACTGGCACAGACTCAGTCACCATGATTCAATATTCAACCTTTAGCTTCAAGAATGACAGAGTCATTTTTTTTTTTTTCACATGATCACTCAGGCTGGCCCAGAAAACACTATGTGCCTGGGTGTGTTACAGGCACCTAGCACAGCCATAGACTATCACAAATACCCAGCCTGTCCCAGCCTGTCCCAGACTTCCCCTACACAGCTCTAGACCTTCCCTAGAGTGCTCTAGCTTCTTCTAGTTTATCTCTAGTTCATCCTAGACATTTATAGATGGCTCTAGCTTATCTCTAGTTCTTTCTAGATTGCTCCATATCATTCCAAGATATTCAAATCAAATATATATACTTATATTGAGCATTTATGCTTATTGCATCCCAAACACCGGTGGGTTGTCGAGAACTAGTGGAGGGACCAGGTTCTGCCTGGCTACGGTTGACGATTTAGCTCAATGAGGCTGTGAATTTTATTTAATGTAGAAGAGATCACGATTCTACACTTTTACAAGTGCAATGCGGGTGACTGTTTCCACTTGAATATAAACTACTGATCACCAAAGTGAACACTGAAAATGCTACTTTGAAACACAGTTGAGATTTGAGTTGTGGTCTTGAGCCATTAAGGTCGGGAAACCACTATCCAAGCACGGGTATTTAAAGTCTATGTGGTGAGTCAATAGAACGAGGTAGTAAGAGAGAAGTGGTTGTCGCGTGTACTGGCGACGGGTAGATCACGGTGTAAGAGACGAAAGAGTTAGTCTTGTTCTAATGAAGGTGATCTAAGGCACAATACTACATCTGGCACACCAAATCACTAAATACAAGGATGAGGAGGATTATCATTGTCAGAGGTTTATATTGGCTCTATTCACGTTTTATACTACTTACACTTGGTCCATGCTACTAGGGAGGTTATACTACAAGGTGACTAGGGCATGTATCAACAGTATTGGTCAGTCTAGGTTATGAGGCTAAACAATGTTAGTCTGGGTTAGGAGGCAAATATTGGTTAGTCCAGGTTAGGAGGCAAAATAATGTTAGTCTAGGTTAGGAATATCAGCAAAGCCATGGTTAGTCCAGGTTAGGAGGCATAATATTGGTTAGTGTTAGGATGCCTGCTTTGTTAGGTCTGGTTAGTGTGCCTGGTCATGAAAAAAGTGTAGTCAAACAGTATACAAAGGTACTATATGACAGCCTGTCACAGTCTAGAAACCTGTCAAACCCTGGGAGTCTGTCATGTCCTGGGTTAGGTCTATCATACATTTATCTGGAACAAATCTGTTATGTATTTGTCAGAGTCTGGGGAGTCTAGAGATCCTGACAACATGGGAGAGGGGTGGTTAGGACTCACTTAGGAGAGGGTGGAGGAGTCAAGGAAGTCAGGGAGCACCATTGGGCATCATCATTTCACCAACACAGTTGCAATAATACCATGCCCTGTAGCATTATTGTCATTGGTTGAGGCTACAGGAGGAAGGAAGGAGGAGAAGGAGGGATTGACCTGCTGAAAATAGCAATATCATATTGCTTGCTTTGATGCAAATACTATGGTAAGGCCACAATACCGCATGTCTGACTGATAGTGTGCTAACCATCGCGAGTTCTCAGGCTTTCTGTCTCACAAAAGAGTCCCACCTACTGGCAGTGCCATCACACATTTTCAAGCCAATGTTCAACCTGGCAGAAACATTTCTCACCAAGCTCTCTTCCATGAACCTTACCATGTGTTCAAAGATCACCTGTCCTTTTGTCTCTCATTCCATGTTTTTGCTTTTTTAGATGCCCTTACACAAGGTTTCTGCAGCCATCTGCATCAAATCTATCTGGCTTGAACAATGCATCAATGAATCCTTGGAGCGAGAGCTAGAGCACATTCTCTCTGGACAAAGTGACCATGAGTCTGGCATGATAGAGAGCCTGACAGACCCCTCCCCATCCCAGGAGCCCATTCCGAGTCAAGCAACCATACCTGGGGGCTAAAGGTGATACACCTTTGATGCAGCAACACCAGGCTTTGAGTAGGAGTGCCTCTGATAAGTATTGAAGAGGAGAAAAACGGGCAATGCAAAAGGCCAAGAGCCCAAATGCATCCTGGTTCTCAAACTCAAAGAAGCACAAGAGTGTTTGCCTGACTTGGATCAGGGTAAGTTTCAATGCAAAAAACCTCCCGGCTGCCAAAGGGGCATTTATCAGCCAGCACCTGAAATCTGGCTCTTAGGAATGCATCCTGGATGAGCTGGTTGCACATGGGTTTATGATTGTAGAATGGGACAGCCGGTGTGTTTCCTTTTTTTGTTAATGAGCTATGCTAACATTGGTATTTTCAGAACTCCAACTGCTATTAATACCCATTGTTGACCAGGAGTACTGCATTAGTATAACAATCCTGGCTGGCCGACCACAGGGCCAGGATTAGAATGCTGTCCATCATGGGATGAGCATCAAGCTAGAACAGGCTGCCCCTACAGTCTGAGGCACATGCAGTGATACAAGGAACAAATGAATAACTATACCTCTTTGTTAACCAGTGTGACATATGAAGGCAGCCAAACAGTAAGACTATTTTGCACCATCCCTACCTTGCAGAGCCACACATATAGGCCCCTGGAAATCTTGTTCACAAGCCTGTCAACAGGGCTATTGTGGATATGTTTTGCAAAGACAGCAATTTTATCTGCACTGCTGGATTCACTAGCATGAGCAGTATGCCCTGCCTGTATGTTTTACCCTGCCTTTCTCACCACATTCTTTAGGCTGCTTTGCATTCTATTTGCCAAAGCTCAGCACTGAGTCCTGACTATGAGGTCAACATCAACTAGGAGGAGAGCCTGGTACCGAGATACGATGTAACATTTAACATTCTTCTTAATAGCAAGAGCGTAGTACTAGTCAGAAATGATTGTATTGTGACATGGTACATTGATGGTGACAACGGTTGTCCACACTTTACAAACAAGAAAGGTCTCATCTGTCCTAGGGTAGCACCTCACTCAGATGTCCCCTCTTTTCTTCCTCCTCAAGTGTTTCTTCTTCTCTCGAGCTGGAGGGTCGTGTAAAGTGAACATTCATTTGATAGGGATGTATTTGAATTACCTTTTTGTCGAAAACATGCAAAGTAGCAAGACTTAGCAGTTTCATATAAAGATGATTGCATCATCTGGAATAGAGAAGGCAGATTAAGCGGGAACATTGCCATCTCCAATAGTGCACGGAGATGATCAACTGTAGCTTGATCACTCTCTCTTTAAAGAATATACTAAGGGTTTGAAGAAGCCCTTTAGCAACAGTATCTTCCCCACTTGCACCTTTAACCGCAGCCCCCATGTTGTCATGCTGGAGCATGTGGAAAATACCAACATCTCCTATGGTTTGTGTGCTGTATTTTCATGCAGATCATATGATCCTGCCTGGATGGGCATTTTATCTTGTTGCAGACAACATTGGATTATTAGGTTGGCAAGAACATGGCCACAGTAGTCACACTACATGACATTTGCATAAGTGCTAATAATGCATAGAAAAGTGGACTGCCTGACATTATGCATTATGAGAAATTCTCATTGACAATATGAGACATCATGGATATGTTGTTTTATGGGGTATATATAATGTGCAAGATTGCATGGAATCTGGACTCAAAACACTAACATATATTTATAGATCAGTGAATAAGAGAGAACACAAACCATTGAAATAATAGTTTTAATGGCTTTTGGAAGTTGATGAAATGGTTTTACTGATATAATGGGGTTAAAAAGAAGCCAGTTTCCAGATCCAAAAGTAGAAGCTGGAATTGATTGAACATTTACCATCCTTGGTAAGATGATGGAAAATATTAATATTTGATGGAAAAAAATTGATTTTGTTATTGTACTACATGTTTGTAAACATTTGAGTTAAAGATAGTACAAGAGATGGAAGCCTGAGGCCAAGACATTCAACCCAGCCTTCAGTTTGCCTTGATGGGGTGATGTGGCCAATGTTGCACATAGCCAAAAACAATTGAACATATGCCCTGGTTCTGCTGGATGCAGGTGATAATCCCAAGTAAACAAAAAACTTTGGCAACATGATCCTACTGGATAAATAGATTAGGTTGAAGAACCAGACTAGCTTGAGCCTCCAATAATCAGGGATTTTATTGTCATACAAGCCAATGAGTTATTCAAGTACATTGAGCAATATGTGATTTGCCAAGGTTCTACAATACTAAGAGAAATCCATGGCATTTTCCTTGTGATCAACAATCACCTCAGGGTCATACTTTACAGGCACCTCTCAAGTCCTTCGAAATAAATAATTGTTGTTAGCAAGTTTCCACAATGAAATATGCAACTTAAAGTGAATTTGAGATCAACACTAGTTGGACAAATGGTAGCTTGTCCAACTGGCGAGACTTTTTTCTCCCTTCCACCAGTCCTCAACTCATCAATAAATACCTCAGCCACAGCCTTGATCTTGGCTTCATCAGGTCCAATAAACACAACACCCCATTGAAGTTCCCTCATAGCTGCTGGAAAAAAGTCCCACAATAGATCTATACCCTTCTGAGGATGCTTGTAATGGGAGCTGATTGTCATCTGGACAACCAGCATATGTGTTTCAGTCACTATAGCTCCATCTATTCCAGAGTAGTCTGATGCAGATGATGGGCACCAGTAGAAAGGGGCAGAACCTTTGACCTCATCATGAGTGATGCATAGATTGAGGTTAGGAAGAGTGACTCTGAGTGAGTGGATTGAGAAGAGAGGCATGATCTTTAGTAGTATACCAGGAGATAGGAAAAGACTTGTTCCACAAAGCAGGAAGCAGTGAATTGACTTTTCAATATATACCCAGCTGCTTGACATGTTCCTGGCTGGATAAGTTGCTATAGCCTTGAAACACTTGTGCTTGAGATTGTCATCCTTCTGGGCCAACTCATTGGCAAACATAGTGGTGAGCCACTCAGTAGATACAGAGATCTTGACAATGGTTTGATCGATCTCATTGTTTGTCCTATTGGGCCTGGTAAAAAGGATCATGGAAGCACCAGCAAATGGAGGATATTAAGAGCAACAATGGCATGCAGATGACTCGAGGGAGAAGAAGCTGCAGGTCTGGCATCAGCATTCAATCCAGTCTCATCCTTAGGACTTGCACAAAGCATCTGGACTGTGTAAGGAATACAGCCTCATTTAGCTACAAAGGATTTCATTTGCTTGCCATCAAACTCCAAAACATGGCTAGAGTGAGCTCTAATTAGCTGACTATATAAGAATAAATAGAAAAACATATGCTAAATCTCCAATTTCCTCCATAGATGGAATATCCATGATATAGTGCCAGACTTTGCTTTGTTTGGCCCATTCATGCCAACAGTTTCTAGCAGGAGAAGTGGCTTGAAAAACACGAAT
Source organism: Leccinum variicolor (assembly GCA_038091415.1). Classification (NCBI taxonomy): domain Eukaryota; kingdom Fungi; phylum Basidiomycota; class Agaricomycetes; order Boletales; family Boletaceae; genus Leccinum; species Leccinum variicolor. Next base: position 114,147 of record JBBPOK010000016.1, on the reverse strand, counting down.
TTGAGAATTGTTTTGAAAGGCATAGGTAGGTTCAAAGACCTGTATACAAAAGTCAGTGAATGCCTACAAGAATTACTCCTGCTTACCTTTCCACCAGAGTCAAAAAATGCCCAAAGAAAATGGCCATACTCCTATAAGGGCCATTTAGATGTTCCAATATAAAAGGCCACTCCATTTTCTGACAAGATCACATAGTTGTCAAAGGAGTTGTCATAGCTGATTTGCACAGCTACTGGCTTCTCCTCATAAAGCCGTTCAAGATGGCATAAGCTAAAAACATGGATTTTCCTATAGCTAATGACAGTTAATTGAATCTTAAATATACTTCACTTACCGATGCCAGGTTGACCTACAATGTAAGCACCCAAAGAATACATAGGATCTTGACTATTGAAAGCCTCCATAGCCCTCAAGTATTCTTCAAACACCAACAATTTCTCCCATTGAACAGCTGGGCAGAGGAATGCCATGGCTATCTTGTGATGATCAAACTCCAGATAATCTATATTCATTCCAGGCTGAGATGGAGAGGGCATCTCCTTCTTGAAGATATCAGTGCCAGTGTCACCCCAAGCAGCTGCTTAAAAAAATTCAAGATGGGGACGGATAACTTGAACATCTTGATCAACCATAGTTGCTGGATTCATGCTGCACTGCAGACACAATAGATAGATCAATATTTAGACTACAACTAAATATTGGTCGGGCTGCTCCAAACCTGCTGCATTCACGTTTAATTGACCATTTGGACTATGACTAAATATTTATACAATGTTTAAAATTTTGGCCAACTATTTAAACCAGGATTAAATGGTTAACTATAAATTTAAAATATCACATTCATGTTTAATTAACCAAATATTGATCCATCCGTTGTGAGAGAGTCGTGTTGTAGGTGATAAGCGGGTGATAAGCGGAAGAGCGGTTGTGTGATGTGACAGTCACTCCACCGCCCATTACTGTCATTGTCACATGGGCCATCACATGTTCACTCCTATACATTCCTTTCTACTACCATCAAATCCACTCCTCGAGGCCTCAACCATCAAACATATCCTCCAACAACCCCTGCTCTACAGCCTCCCAGTCGACGTTCCCCCAGCTAGCATAAACACTCTCGTACGTCGAAATGCTCACATGCGAGAAAAATGTCTTCAGATCGCGAACGGAGTCGATCTGCCGCAGTGCATTCAACATGGGCCGCCGTGTCTTGCTCGCCTCTCCGGTTGTCGGGAAGCTGACAGACGTAGAGACAGATGGAAAAGCGACTGGTCCGTTCTTGGATCGCGTGCGCTCCTACCGGGGGGGAAACGTACATGCTGAGCTCACGGGGGATCGCCGAGCGCACATAATGAGTACTTACCCGAGCGTCTGGGACGGGAAGGCTGCCGATGATCTCTGCAAGCTGATCAAACATGGCTTCGGGATTCCAGTCGTCTGGGCGAAATACAGCGTCAACCGTGTCGGTCACGAACATCCACTGGTGTCTAAGGAACGCATCAGCGAAAATGGGACGCGTCAGCGAGAGTGAACGAGTGATACATTTGGAACTCGGGAGTTTGGAGTGTAAGTAGTAAATCCAGGCATTTGCTTGCAGAAAGTATAAGGGGGAGATCCTCGGACTCGTCGGCAGGCACCGTCACGATGATTTGTTCGAAGACTCGATACTGCAGATCTGGTTAGGCAACGTGTTAGAGCATGAAAGAGATTACTCGCCAGTTCGGTCAAGATCACCGGCCAGAAGCTGGTCAAGTTGTGTGGCGATAGGCGGCAGAGTAGCACGCGGATGCACAAAAATACTTCACTCTGTACGATGGGCGAGGGAACGTTGCGCAATGTGTCCACCAATTTCTCTTGCACACTCGGTAATTGGGTCAAGAAATGATTCTTCTCCCCAACGAACAGCACAAGTGACAGCCGTCGTAAGCTGAGAGACCGAACTAGCATTTCGTTCTCCCGGTTGACGAAGATGTTGGTAGATGGCGCAGTGGCAATACGACCTAGATGGACTTAGCGAGGTGCGCAACACATGAAGACACAAAGATACCTAAGAGCTCGCCAAACGACGTCTTATCCGAGTCAAACAAGGCTTTGATAATCTGTTTCCATCCAAGGGCGGCCGTAGAGCTGGATTGAAACAACCGACTATCATATAGGATGTCCGAAACCGATGTGCGCCAGACCTTGAGCGCAGGGGGCAGCTTCACAAGTTCCGCTATAATATCAATCACCATATTGTCCAAATCCAGCGGGCTGCGTTTGCAGGTCAGATTTGCCACATTGTCCGATACTGACGACTTACCGCGACTTTGCCTTCAGAGCTGGGCTGATGATGTAATACACGATGTTACTGCAGGCGCTGGCTACTTTGTCATTGTCCATGAGGAATTTCCGCAGGTTAGGGACCACAGAAGAAGCAATGAAGTCGATGATCTACTCAGACATAAGCACCGTCGATTAGAGTGCTACCAATCCATGCTCTTACCTGGGACGGTAGTTCGCTTCCCCAAGTCGGCTTGGCGTTGTCTTGTAAAGACACTACACTGGAGTCGGCTTTCTCGTTCGTCTTCAGATCTGCAACTGGGGCGCTTCCTCAGCAAACGAAATGTGTAGCACCAATAGTTCGCCTCACCTGCGCGGGGTGCCGGTGATGATCTACCGTTCATCAAAGAGTCTTTCGTCGTCCGTCTGATCCAACTCGAAGGCTCCGTCGTTCGACCGACAAAGGTCACGCATGCGTCAAGGAGTTTTCCAAAGGTTTCCTGCAGGTCCCTCTTGATTCGCTTGTCATCCATGGCCGTCGTCTGGGTCACTTTATCACCCAATATGCAAAGACACCTGCAAAGCCCTCTTAAGCCATGTGATCAGACGACCAAGCATCCCCTTCTTACCTCAAAGTCGAGTAGACTTGCGAGCGGAACTCTCGGATGTTGGAAGCAACATCCTTTGCCAGCTGCATGAACCTTCCCCAAACCTGAAGAGCTAATGGTCCCTCTAACCGCGACAGGTATTGCTCCAGGAACTTGAATAAAGTGCCGTCAGATCTGCGAGCAAACTTTTCAGTTCTCGTAATCATCAGTCGTCAGCGACACTCACACGTCAGGGTTCATGTATCTCCGACCCTTTTCAGAGCCGCTTGACGACCGGATGACTATGCTCTCGCATATCATGTGTACCGCAGAGTGGGAACTTGCGATAAGAACATCAACCAACTCGAATGCAGCACTTTCAGCTGGATTAGTGTCCTTCGGTTGAACGGCGAGATCGCGATCCCAACAACTGACCACTCCTTCCAGAACTTCCGAAGGATAGGCGCGGAATAGGTATTCTAGCACCCTCCGACAACGAAGTCGCGTCCGACCATAAATCATCGCGAGTGATTCGTCTTCAGAACGCCTCAGACCGGGGTTAGTCCAAATAAAACCAATCCAGATCGCGAACAAAACGCGAACGCCGTCATTGAGACAACGGAAGCCTGGAGAGCGGACCTGCACGACTAAGAAGAAATTCAACTTTACGAGAAAGATAGACTCACCTGGGCCTGGTCATCTGGCGATGACGTGGATTCAGCAGTGAAGACGTTCGAAACATATCCGAGAATTCCGCTGCTTTCTCCGCCGGTCTTCTCTTGTATCGGTGTATCCTCGTCCCGTTGATTCACTTCAGGATAATTTACCAAGCCCAAGACAAGTAGTCGCTCCAAGGTGTTGAGAAGCATGACGAACTCCACATCTGTGGCAACGCCCGTGATCGGACTTGATGGACCTGGCTGATTGGCCCGAACCGCATCATTCAGGAGTGTTCGTAGTTGTCGACAAACACAATCAACCAAGGCAGGAACTATCCCTTGGAGCGCCGGTTGGAATTGCGGAATAGCCATGAGCACGAAGTCAAGCCAATGTTGTTGTACAGGCCGATTGTGAGGCAGCGCAATACCATCCGTAAGCGTATGCGTCAAGAGAGAGCTTGCTGTGTACGCCTTTTTGCCGGAAACTTGGGCACCTTCAGAACTGCCTTGCTCTTCGAGGTTTGCCTGAGCAATGTGAGTCGTGGATGCTGAAATCAACGAATGAAGAATGCGGAGGAGTTTACTCTGGAGGTCAAGATGCTTTGAGTGAACGCAGAAGTATAATTTCCCGACGACGATGGGTTCGAGTGTCTCCAGAGTCAGGTGGTCAACCTCTCCACGAGCCACGACGGCCTGCAAAATATCAATAGACGTCGACTGAATCCTAGTGTTCAAAGGTCCCATTGTCGGCGCATTCTGCTGTTTTGGCTCCGATTGTATGAATCTACAGTAAGATGAGAAAATGTTCAATAAGAGTTGCAAGGTGTGCGCGCATACCGTGACAGTAGTTCGACCAATGTATCTAAGAAACTGGAATTTACGTCATGGTGTGCTGGACGATGATCAATACATCTAAAAACTCGATACAGAGAATGATTACCTGTTTCTATTCTCTCCATCAATGGCTGGTGTTGAATTCTTCTGATAGGAGAACTGCGCGCAGCCTTCGCGAATCCTTGTCCACCGAACTGAACAATGGAATGTAGGATCTCCAGGAGGTGGTTGACGTAACGTTGATCGAAATTTTGCTCGTAGGTGTACCCCCGGATTTCCTTGCCCCTGATCTTTACCACAGTAGACTTTCGCCGAATGTTGGGATCAAGCAGGTCGTAGAGAAGCGGCTCCAGTATTCTGTCGGATCCAGATCATCAACGTCGTCCACACGAACCAATGCTCACATGCACACCGTATGTAGGACCGCAGGTTGCATCTCATCCAAGTCTCGCCTACTCGGCGTGAGGTGGGACAATCGGACTTCAACGTTTCCAGAATAATCATCAATGGAACCTTGAAATGGAACCCGGGCAAACCATCGTCGTCTATATGCGACCAAATTCAGCGTCTCTTTTCACTTTTGCAAGGTCGAACTCACCTGTTAATCTCCAGAGGACGCCAAAAGCTTCGAAGGCTTCGTGCACAACTTGAGGGTCTGAAGCATTCATGCTTTGCGCGACTATAGACTCAACGAGATTATGGTCAGTGAACGATTCCAACGTCCACACAAGGCTGACAGCACGCAGATGGAAAATTGCCCAGTCTTGATGGAGAAACCTGAAGAGCTACAAATATAAGTCAAAAGAGACCCCTCGAGAACCAGCGAAATAACGATACCGACTTTTCTCACCATCCGACTGACTACTTGTTTCTGGTCCAGCGCGGACTTTGGGATCACCTTAGACGACCGTTGTAGTGACACGACGATAGAAATGCAGCTGTCCACCAGATTAAAATCGACGTCCTGAAAATGAAACTAAGAATACGTTGTGGAGGAAACGGCAAAATCTAACCTCGACATCCAGGCTATCTAGAACATTGCTAACCCACGTGGAAGGATTCCAAGTAATCTCCAGGGGGGCACCAGAGGTTTTCTCAACAAAGTCGATGAGCTTCCCAAGTAACGATAGGACGTGCGAGTACGACGTCCTCGGATATGAACTAACACCTTGTTGTCGAACCACGACCTGCGCACAAATCTGACTGAATGCAAACGACTGCTCGATAACGGAAACCAAAGGCGTTGCTGATTGGTTACGGGAGGTTGAAGTGGGAACCTCAAGGCCGTAGAAAGCCAAACCGAATGCCAAAGAACCGAATATCGGCTCCTGTGACGAGTCCGCAAGCCTGGGACGTTGTTGCAGAGCCTCTGGTGAAATACGTCCTAATAATTCATCCTGAAGTATAAAACACTCCCGTACCACGGGTGAGACAACACGAGACGAGTCCTCCTGGACATGAATCTAAATAGAGTTAGAAGTGCAAAATCAAAGTTGTCGAAGCTTACGAGTAACGTCTCCATCAAAGCTGAAAAGATAATGGGTAGATGGACACTCCTTGCTTCCTCATCTTGCACGGAGAGGGAATGGAGAAGGAAAAGCGTCAGACTGACGGGCTAGAAACACGGTCAGTGACAAAAAGTGAATATGCCCCTCCGGCATACCTCTAGCTGGGGTTCACTGGACTTGATGGCATTGATTATCCCTTTGAGCAGGTGCTTCCAGAGTATGCTGGGTTCCACAGCCTCCAGCAAGGTTGCTGCGGTCATAGTTATCTGCGCAGCGTAAAGTGTCAATTAGAACAGATAAAGCATGACTCGTACATCTTCTTTTGCCTCTGATTCGGCTGACAAATGTTTGCGAATGGCTTTGAGGGTGTCGTATATCAGGGCCTCGGTAAGCGGAAAGCCGATTTCCCACTTGTCAAGAAGAGAAATAAAGATCTTGAAAGGCCGCGACTCGGAGTACTCTCCAGAAGGGACAAACATTTCGCTCTGCGGAATAAGTCAGAGATGTCCTAGAACAAACGGGACACTCACCTTCAGCGTAGAGCTCAAAAGCCGCAGTGCATACTGTTGAAGATACGCAGACTGAGCTTCACTCCTTTCATCTGGCCCCAATAGCCATGTGTACAAGCGTCTGTTCAGCGACAGGTCGCGCCTCAAAACGACACTGATGGCTGCTTTCATAAGTATGGCGGCATCTTCGGGTTGAGAGCGTTTAATGGCTGCGCTATCAGCGCGCATGGTCTGCAGTAACATGTCCAAAGCGCTTCTGCGGACCAGAAGGTTGTCATCTTCTAATGCAGCCGCGAAGGCTCGGATCATCAAGCCGATGTCGCGCCCGACAATTACGGTGATGTCTAAAACGAATGTATCAACAGAAGATTGCTGCGCTCGTCGTTCACTCACCTTCATCAGCGTGCAGTCGGGGTAGACGTCGCGACAAGAAGTTGAGCGCCGTACCTCGAGCGGACGGCATCGTAATCATGGCAAGCCAAAGGTTCTGCATGAAGAACACAGGTGATACCGTCCCTGACAGTCGGTCCAAGAGCCCGAGTACCTATTCGTGGTCCAGTCCTGCAGCACCAAATCATAAAGAGAGCTCATACCTTGTCAAAGAATTCGCCCGTCTCTTCCTCGAGACCAGGCAGTAGAGCTAGGATGAACGACTTCATTACCGGCCGCAGATCGTGTTGTAGAGGTAAATAATACGTGTCGTATATGTTGAGCAGGGCGGGCTAGCGAACATAGCTGAAATCGAGGGTGCATGGAGGAAGAAACTGGATCAAACCTTGACCGAGGTGGACGCGTACTCAAAGAATGGGAATAACCCAGACGACCAAAGCGGAAGGTCGCGTTTCAGGCCTTCAGTCTAACAGGTCCTCGTCAGAATGTGGAGCTATGCGAATGTTAGATGACTCACCCCAAGAACCGAAAGGATGTGGATATACACATCAAGAGCGCGTTGATGCACGCCAGCTGGCAGTGCGGGGTTCAGGCACTGGGAAAGTCGTTTGGCTACGATGAGCTTATGGGGAATCTCCTTGAATTGTAGGTAGGATTGGAAGGTCTACGGCGACATGAGACATCGAAACCGCGACCCGCGTGCGCACGCACCTTGAGAAGTTGCTTTAAGAAGGCTATGCAATCCGCCCACTCGTGCACGTTGTCGAAAGCATTCAAGCACTTTTCGACCTGCTGGGTGTACTTTTTGTACTTGGGGTCGGACGAGAACAGGTGTTGAGATGCTGATACTTGAACGTCATCATCTGAACGGGCTCGCTTAATGTACGAGGAGGAAGCGGCTCACCGCGGTTGACGGTTTTGGACGAGGTGCGTGGAGACGGTGTGACGGTGGTGGGGTGAGTTTCCTTGACGGGTTGAGACTTCGCGGCCATACTTATTGTGCCTCGACGGAGGCGAATCTCGCAGGGTTTCGTACTTCGATGAGAGTCTTTTGGGTAGTAGTCACAGACACGTGACACCCTGTCACAATCTAAATACCCCCTGAGCATCGACCCACCCCATCCCCTTCACTCCATTCCACCATTCCTTCGCACCCAACATCGCCCTGTCCTGCGTCTGCAGCTTTTCAACACTCAGCCATTTCTCGTCTGCACATTTCACCACCAACGATCTCGTCTTGGGTGAATAATAGGCCGTGCCTGGGGGACCATCAGGTCCCTGTTCAGCTGGCACCACTCGCAGACCTGCGATCACCACACTTCGTCCGTCTGGGAGAGCTCCTGCCACCGTGAGACTACGCTGGTGCCCGATGGCACGTTCCAGTCGGGTAATACCACTGGCCGTTTGAGATACAAATTGAATGGCCGAGTCTTTGGCAGTGATGAGCGGGGCGTGAGTAGTGGACCCCACCTGAGCCCTACACTGAGCCTAGCATCGATTGAATATAATAGCGTGAAAACCGTAGAAAAGACCTCACTTTTCCCGTGAGGATGTCACGTAGGACTTTGACCAAAAGCTTTCCACCCGATACAGCAAGACTGTCCTGCATTAGAACGAAATTGGCATCTTCGGGTACGTGCTGTCAAGTTATACACCGTCGGATTTCGTCTTGTCGTTAGGACCATTAACGACTCACCGTCCGTTCAACAGCCCATATACCACCAGCATCCACCAATTTGCCCGCTTTACGACTCACCTCGCCCATCTCGATGACACACACTCCCGTTTCTCGTTCACCAGCCATCAGGGCTCGCTGAATGGGTGCCGGACCACGGTATGCTGGAAGCAGACTCGGATGGACATTTAACCGTTGGGTACCGGGGAAAAGGTGCAGAATAGCTGCAGGGAGGATACGTCCGAAGGAAGCCGTAATAAGAAGATGTGAGTCGTTCTCGAAGCTTGGACCATCGGGATGCGGAGTAAATGGAGGTGGAGGCTGTCGTAAAGATGAAAAAGCCGTATATACACTGCACAGGAAATAACGCACGAGCCACTTTCTGAACGCGGTTTTCTCTTCTGGTATTGTATGCACCGGCACGCCCAGTGTTTCCCCGACTGTTTTGAGAGGTGCTGCGATCGCAAGGGCTTGAGGGACAAGGCTGCCAGAGTAAAAAAAAATGTTGAACCCACATATGTCTAACCGCGAACCTCTGCGACCAGCCCTTACATCTGGGTTCGTGACTATGTGGAGACTGTTCCAAACATCTGTTGGTATGGGATGTCAGCCAAGTGCCTGATGTTGCAAGCACGAGGGTTCGCGCTCAGAGTAGATGGGTGGGTCTGCCGAACAATGAATGGGCTTCATGAACTTGGAACCAAGTTCTACGTGTCCCGACACCTCTCCGGTACTTGTGCAAGGCTCACCTTTTGCATTGCAGACCTCTTTTAACACTGCGCACGAAAACAAGTCGCGACCAAAGAAGAGAATCTTAAATGGGTCTCTGACGGGTGGCCTGGATTGAGAGGAATGAGAGAGCGGCTTCGCATTTACCGTTCTGTTGACATGCCTCTGCCGTGTTCTTTGTTTCGGCCACAGCAGAGGGAAGGTCGAACCAGAGAGCCTAGTAGCTGAGTGGGTAAGTGACATTCAAAAATACCCGGCATAGTCATCCAACTTTTGATCGGAGCAGAGTCGTAACATGATGACGTCACGCGCTCAATTCAAAATTTAAGAGGATAATGTACTAACAGAATCGTAACCAAAAATACGGTAATAATATACAGGGCAAAGCAAACAAGACGAATAAAAAACTATGTCTATGATACCGCAGAGATGCTAGGGGGTTCCGGGACAACAACCTCAGGCTCATCACCGGCTTCTGATGCAGGACCAGTTATAATATTGCGCATCTTCGTGGGTGCCTTGGGAGTGTGCAGCTCTTGTACTATCGATCCCGAACGAGAGGGTGCTGCAGATATTCCTGCAGAGCCACGAGCCCCTTTGGACTTGCCACCCTTGCCCATTGCAGGGGCAGATATAGAAGTGACCGACTTTGGAAGCGCAACCTTGTCCAAATCTGTGACTTTCGTATTGGTAGTTGCTGCAGCGGCAGCCAGGGTGCTCGCAAAGTCCGACTCTTTTTCACCGACCCATGAACGAGCGAACCAACGACCCCCTGCGATACCACGAATCTCCCGGTTTGCAATTCTCCACGGACGAACTTTGGCACCACTTCGATCTAAAGGTTGCACAGGTGCAAACCCTGTTCCAATTTTCGGGGGTGGCTGGACTGGGAAAGGCTTTGAAGGGAGGGGATAGACGGGCATGGGAAGCGGTGTACTCTCTTCTGGTTGTTCAGGGACAGGTGGCGGGGGTGGCTCGACCTCTTCGGGTTCGGGTGATCCGCCACGTGAAATGGGGAATGGGGAGGAGGGGGCTGTGATTGTGTGCGCTGGGAATGCTATGAGGGATGGCAATGATAGTCACGGCGTTCGCTTACTTTCGCTCATGGCAGCGTCCTCTGGGGGGACGGTGAGAGTCGTCTTTGCTCCTCTGCACGCGGGATAAATGTAAGACTTGCTTGGAAGATCGGACAACATACTTTGGGGGTACTTTGATTCGGGGCTTGGACACAGCGGGAGTTTTGCGAGGCGCCGCCTTCTTCTTGGGTGTTTTTTCGGGCACAGCAGCGGCGTTGACAGCTTGTTCATCCTCGTTGTCTCGAGGTTCTCGAGGTTCTATTAGCAATGTCGGTTTGGTCCCGCGAGCAAGAACGTAAAAAGCATGGAAACATGACTCACCATCAGGCTTCTTATCCTCCGTGTCCTGTTTTTCGCTCTTGCGGGGTCGTGACGACTTCTTTGGTGGTGCTTTGCGCTTCGTTCCCGCTGACACGCTAGCAACCGGGGGTCCGGAGATGGACAGGGCTGGTTCGTCGTCATCAATCAGCTGGTCCTCTTCATCTTCATCGTCGACTTCCTCTTCTACACTTTGGGGTCGTGACTGGGCCTGATTTTGCGGTGCGGGTTTCCGCACCACGACGGGAACGCTCGGGGACGAGGATTTCCCCTTTCCCTTCTTGTCGCCGACCAATAGCTTGACCTTGAGCTTTGAGCCCCGCGAGGGCGGTGGAGAGGTATCGTCACGCAAAGTGGAGATTTGAGGAGCATCCACATCCATCTCGAGGTTGTCATCCATGGGGGGTCGGTCGTGGAATCAGTGACGAGACTGGAACGAATTCAAAAAAAGGCTTCGGCGCGACTTGACTCACAGCCTCTCAGAGATTCCACACACTCAACGTACGTTTCAGTCGAGAATAGGATTTTACGAATTATTGTACGTGGTATTGAAAGACCCCGAAATCGTTATACACTCCGACTTCTGTGCTCAACCATCACTCTACTCGCCGGGCGATGTCAGGGAACGAGGAGCCAGGAAGAATCCTCATGGTGTCATCGAGAAGAAAGCAATCTCAACGGAATACCTTTGAAGTGCTTTGCGATTGCGCATCGAGGACGGTTGCTGGAGGCCCGGGAGACGTTGCTCGGTGATTCACCCCAGCAGGCTTAATCTCTCATGGATCATATTCCGCTACAGACTCGGAAGTGCAGGGACCCGCTCATGGTTGTCTGCCCAAAAAGCATGTCACTGCTGAAGGTTCTTGACATCTCGTGCAAGAATACCGTTTCTCGATCGTCGACGTGTTTTCGCACACTTTGGCTTGCAAGAGTCCAATTTTCTGTTCCGCGTTCGCGCTCAGGGCCACAGTACTAGTGTAGCGGCTCTTTCAAGCAAGAACTATGAGACCACCCACCGGTCGGAGCTCGGTCTCGAGATCGTGATTGCCTGGCCTTTTGTAGCTGATATTTAACGTCCTTCCATATCCTAGGTTCGCAAGTCAGCCAATGAATCGAAACACATCGTCGTCACGATCACCAAGTCAGTGCGTTTCGATTGTCGGCAAACGTCTCCAATCTCACGCCCCAAGTGATCTTCTTCGGTGATCATTTTTCGGAGACGCATCCGTGATCCTGCCTCGAGATAGGCGATTGCTGCCTTGGCCTTTTCGGTCTCCTTCAAACGTAACGGCGTGAGCTCGTGCACGCGTGAGCACGAAGCAGAGGGTCCTGCCTGCGAATTTCTCTTTCCCCTTCGATAGCTTTCTCTACTAAAGTATGTAAGGTCAACCCCTCCGATGTTTTAACCATGAACTCTCCTATCAAATAAATTAAATCCATTATCATACAGTATACCGAGAACATTCGCAATGATTCAAGTAAGTTTCGCAAACCCAACCTGTTCAGTAGTGTAATCGAACACGCTGTATACGCCCTGCAGGAAAGTGATCCCAATGTGCCAATAATCTAGGCCATATGGTCAGTCAGAACGAGGCCAGCTAGCAGCGCAAAAGTGTGTTCAGGAAGTGATGAGCTATAAAATCTCACCGGCACGCGTGTGCTGGCCGACAATGGCGCAGAAACAATTGGGAGAATCAATGACAATTGGTTTAAGTCTGAGAACTTCAGGAGGGATTTCAAACGAAGTGCCACCGAAGGTAAAGCTCAATGTCGGAAAGGAGTCGCACGGTACTGCAGGTTGTCGATAAATACAAGGTACCGAACACATTGTATCGGAACTCACGGTAATAGAAATCAGAAAAGGAGCGGCTGTGGCGTGGCCGGGGCTTGAGGGTACCGCCAATCACTTTGTACAATTCTGAAACTCGTTCCGAATCTCCGAAGATGTAGGTTGAACCAGTGTCGATAATGGCAGGTACATTTACGAAGATTCTGTTACCATTAACACGAACATCGTCCATGGACACCTGCCATAATCCCTACATACAGGCAATGTCAGCAACATCCACTCCCATCTACCATTTTAACTCACGGGATTTATTACGGGTGTATATGCAATGTTGCCTTTGTACAGCACACTATTTGCTCCGCCGACGTACATCTCGGCCCCAGGGGAAGAGAGTTTCAATGAGAATGTCGGATTGATTAGTTTCCCTTGTTTGACAAGCGATGCAAGCAACGGATAAGCATTGATTTTTGAGACCGAAGGGTAAGCCAATCCCAATAATCCGTCTGCGATTGCGTAGTTCTGTAACGGAGAAATGTACACTGCTGCAGAACCAAAGATCTGGTTTGCCTAGCGTGGCGTAAGAATTTAATGGTCATGCTCACAAGCGATATAAAACATACAGTGAATCCAGCAATGGTTACCGTATCAACATATTGACTACCTGAGACGATGGTTCCGTCTGCATAGTTGAGCTGAAACAACTGAGCCTGGTGCTCAGAAGATTCGGATGATTGGGGATTCCAGAGGACGCGATCGTCGGCAATCCCACTACAGCCAGTCTGCAGCACCCACATATCGCTGCGTTGACTTGAACAAGGACAGGTGTATGAACTCAAAGAAAGACCTACGCTGCACCTGTATCGATTCGGACTGTGACGTAGATCAGGATGAACACATCAGAACGATTCAAGGAGAATGTACCCTTCAAGGTCCTGGGAGGAGTTCCAATCGAAATCTCGGCCATCCAATTGTCGTTTTGATAAGTTGTCAGCGGGGCGCCAGCACCACGCGTTCCTAGTCCGGACTCGTTCCGTTTCACAGCCAAAGGATGCACCTTCCCCGTGTTCACCTCGTAATTGTCTAGGGCACTAAGGATCTTCCTAAGAAAAGAAAGCCTGAGCAGACCAATCCGATGCGTCACGGTTCATTCCACATACTCCCTGACTGATATACCATGAGAGCTTATTGCATCGAGATCCATGGTTTCGTTGGAGTCCAGAAATGAAGAGTGTAGGGCGAGTGGTATGGCCATGCCGCCTGCGTTCAAGTTTGGTACAGGTTTCGTAATGGCCAGAGCTTGAACCAGTCTGCCGGCGACTGTAAATATGGTTATTGTAACGAATCGCATTCTAGACGAGTGTAAAGGACTGGCGGTGAAACGTCCACCTACAGACCTCAATAATGAGAAGCCAACAGTAATAATACCCACGGCCGCCCATCAGGGATAGGAACAAATCGAATGATGAATATCTCAAACTAATGATTAGCATCGAATGATCCGTCGGAGCGGGTTACTTACAAGAACACGGCGCAGAACAGAACTTGCTGTGACAATGTCAATATTATAAAAGATAAACCTTTAATAGTAAAATTGGGTGACAGGCGTTGTGAAGCTAGGAATGCGTTTTTCCTGTCGTTTTGCAATTCGAGTCCGCTGTAACTTACTATTTGATGCCACCGAAATTGTTTGCGGGACATTGAGTCGGAGCAGAGACAAAAATTACGGTCCTTCCTGGGAGACTCATTCAGGAAGTCCAGACACCCGCGCTGAAGTGGCCTCGGGGACGAGGATTTTGATTTTCCCTTTCCCTTCTTGTCGCCGACTAATAGCTTGACTTTGAACTTTGAGACCCGCGAGGGCGGTGGAGAGGTATCGTGACACAACGTGGAGATTTATGGAGCATCCACATCCATCTCGACGTTGCCATCCATGGGGCCCCATGGGGGGTCGTGGAATTGACGAGACTGGAACGAATTCAAAAGCAGCGCGACTTGACTCACAGCCACTGACAGAGATTCCGCACACTGATATAGCGGACCCAGCTGGACAAAATAGATAAAATAAATAAAACGCATAAACAATAATGATTTTAGCTTATGGATTTGAATTTGGACAAGAAAGGAAAACAGTTTGGATTTGGATTTGGACGAAAAAGGAAAACGCTTCGAGCCAACCAGTTGTGGGAAAATACATCCATAAGTGGTCTGCAACACCCTTCACTTCCTGCGTCTACGTAGGATGCCCTCAAGGTCCGTCTCGGCGAGCGCGTTACACGCGACTTCGACTTTGATATCAACGGATACGGAAACATGCTCAACGGTCAATCTGTGCGAGGTGTGTAAGAAGACGACAAGGAGGACGAAGAGAACAGCATTTGAGAGCAGGGGGAGTGGGTCAGTCGAGTTCTTTTCTTTTTCTTTTCTTTTTTTCTATATATATACGCGACCTGACACGTCTGTGCTCACGCGACAGCAATCCTGTGACTGTCTGACCTCGTCTGCGGGGTGTACCGCAACGAAACAGATGGAGTGTGGCGTCACTGGCGTGACACGATAAGTGAGAGTATAGTAGGCGACGATACGACGAGTTGTGGAGGGTGTGTACCAGTGCGTGCGTGCTCGTCGCAGCTCGGGCAACGGTGATGATGAGGACCTCCCGGCAGGAGGAGGAGTCCAACCAGGCCTATCCTTCAAGTCCCAGGCACGTTCGTGCTCGCGCGCGAGGACGCCGCCCGAACGTTTACAGAGACCGTGCTGCGGGATCTCGAACGGGATTTCCACGATCCTGAACCGCCTACACCCCCACGCTGCTGGGACTCGGGGATCGCAATGATGGGCCGTCGAACTCGGTGGGCACGTTCTTATTGATCACTTGATCTCTACCCAACACATTATACCATTCGTTCCCGTATACTGACTGTTTAATACGGCAGCGAACACAAGGATCGGCCAGGAAACGAAGGAAGGTCGAATGAGTCACCACATGACGAAGTCTTAGGGTTGGTTGCCAAGTTTGCAGAGGTATTGCTCGAGCAGCGGCACATGGGCATCATGATTATGATTATTATTCATTCTATTCATGGTGGCTACATATGAAACGTGATCGTGAGGGGATTAATATTGTCGTCGTGCAAGACAACTTAGTCGTTAGAGCCTGCCGCTAGAATTGTATCTGGTGGATGGATCTCAATCATCTAAGGTGCTCAGGTGACATAGGATCGGATACGTAGGCACTTAACAGCAGACGCAGGACAACTTGAATGAAAAAGTGAATAAATCAAACTAACGCTCACTCGCACGGCCTCCGGGAGACACCAGATTTCCATTCTCGTCAGATGCTTCTTTTTTGGCTCAATATTTTCGTTTTTCATTTTCTTTGTGCAAAAACGAGATGATGAAATCGTTTGTTTTTGCTCTTCCCCTGTTTCTTCTTCCTTTGTTAAAATATTTTGGCCATAATTCAAAAAGAAATTGACGAAATCCGAGTCCTGTTCATTTGTTTTTGTCCAGTCCGGTCCCCCATACACTGAACGTACGTTTCAGTCGAGGATAGGATTTTACGAATTATTGTATTTACTTGGTATTGAAAGACCCCTTCGGAAGTTCGGAAATCGTTACACACTCCGACTTCTGTGCTTAATCTCATCGCTCTACTCGTTGGGTAAGTGCAGGGATCCGCTCATGGTTGTCTACCCAACTTGAATAAGCATATCACTGCTGAACTTCGGTTCTTGTCATCTCGTGCAAGAATAGACCGTTCCTGACGCAGTTGCTCGCTCGTCGACGTGTTTTCGCGCACTTTGGCTTGCTCTATTCCGTGTTGGCGCTCCCTGTAACGGCTCTTTCAGGCAAGAACTTCATATGAGACCACCGGCGGTCCTGTGTACCTCGGAGCTCGGTCTCGAGCTCGAGATTGTCCTGCCTTGCCTTTTGTAGCTGATATTTAACGTCCTCCATATCCTAGGGGTTCGCAAGTCAGTTGATGAATCGAAACACGTCGTCGTCATGATTACCATGTCAGTGCGTTTCGATTGTTGGGAAACGTCTCCAATCTCACGCTGCAAGCGATCTTGTTCGGTGGTCATTTTTCGGAGACGCATCCGTAATCCTGCCTCGAGATCGGCGATTGCTGCCTTCACCTTTTCGGTCTCCTTCAAACGAAACGCGTGAGCTCGTGCACGGCTGAGTACGAAGCAGAGGTTCCTGCCTGCGAATCTCCCTTTCCCCTTCGATCGCTTTCTCTACTAAAGTAAGTAAGATCAACCCCTCCGATGTTTTTACCATGAACTCTCCTATTAAATAAATTAAATCCATTATCATACAGTATACCGAGAACATTCGCAATGATTCAAGCGAGGTTCGCAAACCCAACCTGTTCAGTAGTGTAATCGAACACGCTGTATACGCCCTGCAGGAAAGTGATCCCAACGTTCCAATAATCTAGGCCATATAGTTAGAACGAGGCCATCTAGCAGCACAAAAGAGTGTTCAGGAAGCGATAAGCTATGAAATCTCACCGGCACGCGTGCGCTGGCCGACAATGGCGCTGAAACAATTGGGAGATCCATTCACAATTGGTTTAAGTCTGAGAACTTCAGGAGGGATTTCAAACGAAGTGCCACCGAAGGTAAAGCTCAATGTTGGGAAGGAGTCGCACGGTACTGCAGGCTGTCGATGAAAACAAGGTACCGAACAAAATCGGAACTCACGGTAATAGAAATCAAAGCCGCTGTAGCGTTCCCGTGGCTTGAGGGTACCGCCAATGCGTCTGTATAATTCTGAAATCCGTTCCGAATCTCCGAAGATGTAGGTTGTACCAGTGTCGATAATGACAGGTACATTTACGAGTATTTTATTACCATTAACACGAAGATCGTCCATGGACACCTGCCATAATCCCTACATAAATGCCAATGTCAGCAACATGATGCCACTCCCATCTACCATTTTAACTCACAGGTATTGTTACAGGAGTATATGCAATGGTTCCTTTGTACAGCACACTGTTTGCTCCACCGACGTATAACTCAGCCCCAGGGGAAGAGAGTTTCAATGAGAATGTTGGATTGATTAGTTTCCCTTGTTTGACAAGCGATGCAAGCAACGGATAAGCATTAAGTTTTGAGACCGAAGGGTAAGCCAATCCCAATAAACCGTCTGCGTGTCCATTGTTCTGTAACCGAGAAGTGTACGATCCTGCAGAACCAAAAATCTGGTTTGCCTAACATGGCGTCAGAATTCAATGGTCATGCTCATAAGCGATATAAAACATACAGTGAATCCAGCAATGGTTACCTTATCAACATATTGATTACCTGAGACGATGGTTCCGTCTCCATATTTGAGCCGAAACGACAGAGCCTGGTACTCAGAAGATTCGGATGACTGGGGATCCCAGAGGACGCGATCGTCGGAAATCCCACTACAGCCAGTCTGCAGCACCCACATATCGCTGCGTTGACTTGAACAAGGACAGGTGTATGAGCTAAAAGGAAAGACATACGCTGCACCTGTATCGATTTGGACTGTGACGTAGATCAGGGCGAGCATATATCAGAACGATTCAAGGAGAATTTACCCTTCAAGGTCCTGGGAGGAGTTCCAATCGAAATCTCGGCCATCCAATTTTCGTTTTGATAAGTTGTCAGCGGGGCGCTAGCACCACGCGTTCCTAGTCCGGACTCGCTCCGTTTCACAGCGAAAGGATGCACCTTCCCCGTGTTCACCTCGTAATTGTCTAGGGCACTAAGTATCTTCCTACAACAGAAAGCCTGAGTAGACCAGATGTGTCACAGTTCATTCCACATACTCCCTGACTGATAAACCGTGAGAGCTTATTGCGTCGAGATCCATGGTTTCATTGGAGTCCAGAAATGAAGAGTGTAGGGCGAGCGGTACGGCCATGCCGCCTGCGTTCAAGTTTGATACAGGTTTCGCAATGGCCAGAGCTTGAACCAGTCTACCGGCGACTGTAGATATGGTTATTATAACGAATCGCATTCTAGTGGAGTGGAAAGGACTAGCAGTGAAACGTCGTCCACCTGCAGACCTCAGCCAACAGTAACAATACCCACTGGCACGGTCACATCAGGGATTAGGAACAAACCGAATGATGGATATCTCAAACTGATGATGGGCTTCAAGTTGAATCATGATTCAATCATCCGAGCGGCCCGGGCCCGTTACAAGAACGCGGCGCAGAACAGAACTTGATTCAGACTGTTATCATTTATGGCACATACTATAAAAGATAAACCTTTGATGGTAAATTTGGCGGACAGGCTGCGTTACGTTGTGAAGCTAGGAATTCTGTGTTTTTCGTATCGTTTTGCAATTCGAGTCCGCTGTAATTGATGCCACCGAAATGGACAAAATTTTGGCGAGACTCGGAGCAAGAGACAAAAATTCCGGTCCTCCCGGGAGATGCCGAACTGCAGTGTTGTCTGCCAGTGACCACTTCGACTTGGTGTAGGTTTATTACAGTAACTGTCCTGGGACGAGTGCACAACTATGAATGCATCGGGACTCCCTGATATTCCATTTTGTCCCTTCAAAGTACGGGAGAGGTTGTTCTGGCGTCCGAGTGATCGGTGCCTACACATAATGTAGCTTGTGAGAGGATCGGCATCTGAAAGAAGTTCCGCTGGAACAAGATGACCCTTCCGACTTCCTCCTCAGCCGTCAACTCGTCCATGTCGAGGTCGAGATACGGTCGCTTGAATTCCAAGACCGACTGCCTGGACGTCATCGCCACGTCAGTGTCCGAATGTCGACATCGCTCATACTCCCCGAACCCTCCCCTCCCCCTGCATCATAAGGGAGCGCTGACGGTGATGGCAGGCCCATCAGCGCTTGACCCACGTACGGCGCTGGCACTCACCGCCTCGTCCAGGAAGCCACATACGTCTGGAGACATCCGCGCTGAGGTGGCACCGCGTGAGCGCTCGGGAACCAGGATTTCCCTTTCCCCTTCTTGTCGCCGACCAATTACCATCGTCGCGCAAAGTGGAGATTTGAGGAGCATATCTCGACGTTGTCCGAGTCAACCGTGGGGGGCCGTGGAATCCGCGATGAGACTGGAACGAATTCAAAAGCGGCGCAACTCCGAGTCACAGCCAGAGATCCACACACTCAACGTCAACTCAAGTCTCAACGTACATTTCAGTCGAGAATATGATTTTACGCATTTTTGTGCTTGGTACTACAAAGATGGCATTCCCGGAATCATTACACTCCGACTTCTATGCTCAACCTTATCGCTCTGCTCACCGGGCAATATCAGGCCGTTGGAAAGGGAACGAGGAGCCAGGAAGCATCCTCTTGGTGTCATCGAGAAGAAAGCTCGCCAGGCAATCTCAACCCCAAAGATTCTCGAAGAAGCACCTTTGAAGTGCTTTGTAATTGCCCATCGAGGACGGTTGCGGGAGGAGATGCTGCTCGCTGGAAGATACACATTGACCCAGCCACTCCATCATGGCCGCACTGGCATATCTACGTCACGGGAAGCTGCTGTGTTTCATGCTGAGGATTGCAGGGACCCGCTCATGGTTGTCCGCACAATAAGCATATCGCTGCTAAAGGTCCTTGTGATCTCACGTAAGATTGGACGGTCCCTGACGCAGTTGCTCGATCGTCGACGTGTGTTCGCGCACTTTGGCTTGCAAGAGCCCGACTTTCAGTTCCACGTTCGCGCTCCCTCTAGCGGCTCTTTCAGGCAAGAACTTCATACGAGACCACCGGCGGTCCTGCGTACCTCGGAACTCGAGCTCGAGCTCCAGATTATCCTGCTTGTCCTTTTTGTAGCTGGTATTTAACGTCCTCCATATCCTAGGTTCGCAAGTCAGTCGACGAATCGAAAAGCGTCGTCGTCATGATCACATCTCAGTACGTTTCAGTTGTCGGCACTCGGGAAACGTCTCTAATCTCGCGCCGCATGCGTTTGTAATTCTGCTTCGAGATCGACGATTGGTGCCCTTGCATTTTCGGTCTCCTTCAAATGAAATGGGGTGAGCGCACGAAGCGGGGATTCCTACCTGCTAATCTTCCTTTCCGCTTAGATCGCTTCTTCGCGTCCGACTTCGCATCACACACTTCAATATTCATGCGATTTGCAGCGTCCTGGTGGCCAGCCTTTGATCCCAAGAGTTGGCGCTTTTTGTCCTGGTCAAGCCCTCCGATAATTTACCATAAACTTTGGTAATAAATTAAATCCATAAAAATACAATGTACAGGGAACATTCGCGATGATTCAAGCAAGGTTCGCAAACCCGACCTGTTCAGTAGTGTAATCGAACACGCTGTATACGCCCTGCAGGAAATTCATTCCAATGGTCCAAAATGCTAGGCTACATAGTCAGAACGAATCCATCTAGCGCCGCAAAAGAGGGTTCAGGAAGCAACAAGCTATGAAATCTCACCGATATGCGGGCACTGGCCAATAATGGCACTGAGACAATTGGGAGAACCTTTCCCAATTGGTTTGAGTCTCAGAACTTCAGGAGGGATTTCAAACGAAGTGCCACCGAAGGTAAAGCTCAATGTTGGGAAGGAGTCACACGGTACTGCAGGCTGTCGAGGAAAACAAGGTACCGAACAAAATCGGAACTCACGGTAATAGAAATCAAAGCCGTTGTAGCGTTCCCGTGGCTTGAGGGCACCGCCAATGCGTCTGTATAATTCTGAAACCCGTTCCGAATCTCCGAAGGTGTAGGTTGCACCAGTGTCGAGAACAGCAGGTACATTTACGAGGATTTTATCACCATTAACACGAACATCATCCATGGACACCTGCCATAATCCCTACATAAATGCCAATGTCAGCAACATGATGCCACTCCCATCTACCATTGTAACTCACAGGTTTTGTTACGGGTGTATATGTAATGGTTCCTTTGTACAGCACACTGTTTGCTCCACCGACGTATAACTCGGCCCCAGGGGAAGAGAGTTTCAATGAGAATGTCGGATTGATTAGCTTCCCTTGTTTGACAAACGATGCAAGCAACGGATAAGCATTAAACTTCGAGACCGAAGGATAAGCCAATCCCAATAAACCATCTGCGTTTGCATTGTTCTGTAACGGAGAAGTGTACGATTCTGCAGAACCAAAGATCTGGTTGGCCTAGCGTGGCGTCAGAATTCAATGGTCATGCTCATAAGCGATATAAAACATACAGTGAATCCAGCAATGGTTACCTTATCAACATATTGATTACCTGAGATGATGGTTCCGTCTCCATATTTGAGCCGAAACGATTGAGCCTGGTACTCAGAAGATTCGGATGACTGGGGATCCCAGAGGGCGCGATCGTCGGAAATCCCACTACAGCCAGTCTGCAGCACCCACATATCACTGCGTTGACTTGAACAAGGACAGGTGTATGAGCTAAAAGGAAAGACATACGCTGCACCTGTATCGATTCGGACTGTGACGTAGATCAGGGCGAGCATATATCAGAACGATTCAAGGAGAATTTACTCTTCAAGGTCCTGGGAGGAGTTCCAATCGAAATCTCGGCCATCCAATTTTTGTTTTGATAACTTGTCAGCGGAGCGCTAGCATGACGCGTGCCTAGTCCGGACTCGCTCCGTTTCACAGCGAAAGGATGCACCTTCCCCGTGTTCACCTCGTAATTGTCTAGGGCACTAAGGATCTTCCTAAAAAAAAGCCTGAGTAGACAAAGATGCGTCACAGTTCATTCCACATACTCCCTGACTGATATACCGTGAGAGCTTATTGCATCGAGATCCATGGTTTCGCTGGAGTCCAGAAATGAAGAGTGTAGGGCGAGTGGTATGGCCATGCCGCCTGCGTTCAAGTTTGGTACAGGTTTCGCAATGGCCAGAGCTTGAACCAGTCTGCCGGCGACTGTAAATATGGTTATTGTAATGAATCGCATTCTAGTGGAGTAGAAAAGACTGGCGGTGAAACGTCCACTTACAGACCTCAATCATGAGAAGCTAACAGTAACGATACCGTACACGGCCGCATCAGGGATAGGAACAAATCGAATGATGAATATCTCAAACTGATGATTGGCATTGAATGATCCGAGCGGGTTACACTTGCAAGAACACAGTGCAGAACAGAACTTGATTGAAGACTCACTGAGGCTGTTACTACACACATAAAAGTTAAAATATAAAAACCTTCGATAGCAAATTTGGGGGGCAGGCTGACACTGTTATGTTGTGAAGCTAGGAATGCGTTTTCTGTATTGTTTTGCAATTCGAGTCCGCTGTAATTTATACTACCGAAATTGTTTGCGGAGAGACAGCCTTCCTCCCAGGAGATGGGCCAAGAGGAGTTCTCGTCCTGTGATCACTTCGACTCGGGGTACGTTCGTCAACTGTCCTGGAACGAGTGTACAATTCCATTAATGAACACATCGTCCATTCTTATATTCCATTCTGTACCTTCAATATTAATTACATTCGAGGAGAGAGTTTGTTCCGGCGTCCGACTTGGAGTCACATCGATGCGGTGCGATCGGCACGAGAAGAGTGACCGCGTTGCATTCGGAGTTTGAATGAGCGAACAGCGCAATTTGAAATCCAGCTGACGACGTCAACGTCAACTCGTCCAGGTCAAGATTCGGACGTCATTGATCATCGCCACGTTTGTGTTCGAATGTCCACATCGCTCGTACTCCCACAACCGTCCTCCTCCCAGCATCAGCGCTTGACCACGTACTAGCGCTGGCACTCACCCCTGGCAGTCCTGGAGACACCCGCACGAGATGACCAATTATCGTCACGCAAAGTGGAAATTTGAGGAGCATCCACATTCATCTCGACGTTGTCATCCATGGGGGGCCGTGGAATCAGTGATGAGACTGGAACGGATTCAAAAGCGGCGCGACTTGACTCACAGCCAGAGATTCCACACACTGAACGTACGTTTCAGTCGAGAATAAGATTATTGTACTTGGTATTGAAAGACCCCGAAATCGTTACACACTCCGATCTTCTATGCTCAACCTCATCGCTCTACTCGCCGGGCAATGTCAGGGAACGAGGAGCCAGGAAGAATATTGGTGTCATCAAGAAGAAAGCTCGCCAGTCGATCTCAATCCCAAAGATTCACCTTTAATTTACTTAAGTGCTGGACGCGTGACGGTTCTGAATCATTCAATATCGTGAATTTCTGAATTTCAGGTTCGCTCATGCATGATGGGAAATGTTAGATCATAGTAAGTACCAAAGACTGTCCGAGCCTTGTCCGCTCGGAGCCACTGCCAATTCTCGCATCTACCGACTCCAAGCAACCACGTTACCTCTCCATACCAGAACAATATTGCCGTATACTCTCCTGATCTCCCCATCTTTGCCACGCTCAAAGCAGGCAGTCAGTCTAGAACAACGGGCGGGAGAGCGATTGAAAGGGGCTTTCACTACAGCACAGATAGACGGTCGTCATTCTCACCTCAGTCTGTTCGTCGTTATTTTCACGTGGACCCGTCACTAAAGCGCTGACCACGATGTTGATGCTGGCAGTTTGAAACCTTGAAGCCTCCTCCCAGTTCGCATTCAGTACCCATTGTCCTTTCCGTTCCGCCCATCTCGTCACTACTCTCTCTTCTCCAGTTTACAAGCCCGGCAGTCTCTCCAACCTTCAACATAACGGTAGCTGGAGTTTTGCAGATACCGGTCGAAACAACCATCAGTTTCCCTACACGCTATCCGGATCAACGGGCCTCGAAAACTCTATAACCCTTGTCTCACCACCTTATCGATCTATCGAGTCGCTATGGCTAGTGCTCGACGCGAAGATACACCACTCGCCCAACCTGCTGTTGCAGAGAGTGGATATCAATCGGGACGGCTGTTTGAAGGACGCGAAGCCATTCTCAAGGACCTCCAGCGATACCTCGAGCTTCCATTTTCTACTTTCATCAAATCCTTCTTCCATCTTCCGAACCCAGATGAGTGCTCCAAAATGCGCGAAGCATTGGCAGACGATGGTGTTTTGACCATCTCGGATGGCGAGGCAAGTTGGACTTTCTTGACCGAGCCTTCGGGATCGAGTCACCACGAAGATGCAGCGTTCGAACCGTTCGGTGATATCATCGCGCATATTCTCTGCCACATACCCGATTGTCGAATGCTCTTTTTTGCAAATCCAGACAAAACACCCCTCTCCGAACGCACAAATTCGTCCCGCCCAGATGCATACATCCAACTTAGTCCCGCCTCAAAGCAATCACATTGGTTTTCCATCGCCGCTTCTTTCGAGTTCAAGAAGGCCTCAAATAGCTATGCAGTGGATGTACGTCCTGCGCACTTCGAATACCTAAATTACACTTACTCTTAGATCAGAACAAGATGAAGATTATATGGAGCCTGCATAATGTTATGCGCGAGGATCCACTCCGGCGCTTTGCGTTCGGGTTCACTGTAGAGGACACGAAAATGAGACTTTGGCACTCTAATCGCGCATTTTTGGCCGCGTCGGAGCCGATTGACATTATGACGGTATGGAATTCAATTGCAAACTGTCGTTACTTCAGTCCTGATGATGACGTCTAGGATATTGACGAAGTGATCTCCCTGTTTTTCTCCATCGGTGCTAAGAAAGAAAAGGAGCTTGGATGGGATCCTACTGTCGAGCGCATCAATATTCCAGGAGGCAAGGACCAATATAAATTCAAGGTTAAAGATGAGTTCTTTACCACAACGCGCCCACTTGCCACGTATGGCGCAGATTGCATTGTTGGACGCGGGGTTCGGGTATACGAAGCAAAGGATCAGAATGGGAGGCTTGTAGCCATAAAGGACTCGTGGAGGATGGAAAGCCGCGACCCAGAGGGGAAAATTTTGCAGCACATCCTCGCTGACATCCGGGAGGTGTTGGGAGATGAGAAGGCGAATGAAGCAGAGAAGTATATTGTCAAAGTTCGAACATTCGAAGACATGGCAGATGATAAGACGTTTGACCCACTCGCCGAGGGTGATTTACCATGGATCACCATTACTCCCGGCATCATACATCCTACTAGCACGACACCCAGTGTGGGGCATATACCACTGTCAAGCACTGGCTCTAGCATCCAAGCTAAAGTTACATATGCTCCTGTCCCCCGCAGGGTACATTCTCGTGCCGTTTTTGAGGAAGTTGGAGAGACTCTCAGGAGTGTTGTTTGTTTGGTTGACAGTCTGAAGTGTTTATCCGGTGCTCAGAAAGGTGAGTAGCTCTATCAGATTAGTCTTTTTGTGCACAAGTGATCATGGGATGACTAGCCCTAGATTATCTGCACCAAGCTGGCTGGGTTCACCGTGATCTGAGTGTCAACAATACACTGTGGATTGCAAAGGATGGCTGTTATGGCGGGAAATTGACAGATTTTGAATATGCCAAAAAAATGGACTGTACAACCTCCCATGACGCTCAAACTGTAAGTCCATGACTGATAATATATCTGTTTCTTACTTTTGAGCAGGGAACATTGGACTACATGGCAATTGAGGTAGAATCCAAGTACTACTTATTCAATCCACGCAAATCCAAAGCCAAATCCAAAGCCAAAGCCAATTCTGGTTCTGGTTCACTGTCTGGCCACCCCCCATTTCAAATGAATCCACTTCACGACCTTGAATCCATATGGTGGTGCACCATGTGGATTTTACTCCACAACACCGATTCAAATGTACCTGCCAGCGACCTGAATATCCAGCAAGACTATTTGCAACAGGTATTCTCTCAGGCTGGCCAACATGGACCACTGGCATATCGTTATGTTTTCTTTGACCGACCTCATGTTCGTGAAATGGTCCGGACAATCCTCTCGATAACTTACAGAACAACCTGCGAATCTATCTTTGGGCTGGCTGATGACCTCATAGAAGCCTATGAAACCCTAGAGAAAGATTACCCGATTATCAAGCCCTTTGACTTTCCAAGCAATGACCTGGCGAATTTGCATGAACTGTTCTCTGATGTTTATCAGCAGGTCATTGATGAGCTTTCTGGGAAACCTAGAATTGAGATGCAATCTGTATGTGAGTTGATTGAGGCAAAGGCTGTCGAGGATGAGAAGAGGGCTGCTGAGGATAAAAACAGGGCTGCCAAGGGTAAGAAGAGGGCTGTCAAGGACAAGAAGAAGGTTTCTGAGGATTCGGGCAGTAATAAGCCAGCTAAAAAGAAATCGAGAACAGCATAGTAGTATACATTGTGTGATTGAATGTATTTTTGTCGTCTGTCACTGGCACCTGGTGGCATGCAAAGCTTGAGTCATATCACTTTCTCTATGTAAGGTCAACCCCTCCGATGTTTTTACCATGAACTCTCCCTAATAAATTCAATCCATAAACCTACAATGTACCTGGAAATTCGCGATGATTCAAGCGAGGTTCGCAAACCCAACCTGTTCAGTAGCGTAATCGAACACGCTATATACGCCCTGCAGGAAATTTATCCCAATGGTCCAAAATGCTAGGCTACATAGTCAGAACGAGTCCATCTAGCGGCGCAAAAGAGGGTTCAGGAAGCAACAAACTATGAAAACTCACCGATAGGCGGGCGCTGGCCAATAATGGCGCTGAGACAATTGGGAGAACCTTTCACCACTGGTTCAAGTCTGAGAACTTCAGCAGGGAATTCAAACGAAGTGCGACCGAAGGTAAAGCTCAATGTTGGGAAGGAGTCGCACGGTACTGCAGGCTGTCGATACAAACAAGGTATCAAATACAATCGGAACTCACGATAATAGAATTCAAAGCCGTTGTAGCTTTCCTGGGGCTGGAGGGTACCGCCAATGCGCCTGTACAATTCTGAAACCCGTTTCGAATCTCCGAAGGTGTAGGTTGCACCAGTGTCGAGGACAGTAGGTACATTTATGAGGATTTTATCACCATTAACGCGAACATCATCCATGGACACCTGCCATAATCCCTACATACATGGCAATGTCAGCAACATCCACTCCCATATACCGTTTTAACTCACAGGATTTATTACGGGTGTATATGCAATGGTTCCTTTGTACAGCACACTGTTTGCTCCACCAACGTACATCTCGGCCCCAGGGGAAGAGAGTTTCAATGAGAATGTCGGATTGATTAGCTTCCCATTCCTGACAAGTGATGCAAACAACGGATAAGCATTAAGCTTCGAGACCGAAGGATAAGCCAATCCCAATAAACCGTTTGCGTATGCATTGTTCTGTAACTCCGAGTCAGAAGTGTACGATTCTGCAGAACCAAAGATCTGGTTTGCCTAGCGTGGTGTCAGAATTATGGTCATGCTCATAAGCGATATAAAACATACAGTGAATCCAGCAATGGTTACCTTATCAACATATTGATTACCTGAGACGATGGTTCCGTCTCCGTATTTGAACCGAAATGACAGAGCCTGGTACTCAGAAGATTCGGATGACTGGGGATCCCAGAGGGCGCGATCGTCGGAAATCCCACTACAGCCAGTCTGCAGCACCCACATATCGCTGCGTTGACTTGAACAAGGACAGGTGTATGAGCTAAAAGAAAGACCTACGCTGCACCTGTATCGATTTGGACTGTGACGTAGATCAGGGCGAACATATATCAGAACGATAGAAGGAGAATGTACCCTTCAAGGTCCTGGGAGGAGTTCCAATTGAAATCTCGGCCATCCAATTGTCATTTTGATAAGTTGTCAGCGGGGCGCTAGCACCACGCATTCCTAGTCCGGACTGGCTCCGTTTCACAGCGAAAGGATGCACCTTCCCAGTGTTCACCTCGTAATTGTCTAGGGCACTAAGGATCTTCCTAAAAAAAGAAATTGAGCAGACCAATCTGGATCTCGCAGTTCATTCCACGTACTCCCTGACTGACATACCGTGAGATCTTATTGCATCGAAATCCATGGTTTCGTTGGAGTCCAGAAATGAAGAGTGTATGGCAAGTGGTACGGCCATGCCGCCTGCGTTCAAGTTTGATACAGGTTTCGCAATGGCCAGAGCTTGAACCAATCTGCCGGCGACTGTAAATATGGTTATTGTAACGAATCGCATTCTAGATGAGTGGAAAGGACTGGCGGTGAAACGTCCACAGACCTTGATAAGTAGCCAACAGTAACAATACCCACGGTCATCGAGGATAGTGACAAGTCGAATGATGAATATGTATAGATAGTTGTATGTCAAACTGATTGAATGATGATGGTTACAAGAACGTGCCGCAGAACATAACTTGATTAAAGACTGTCAGTAATGATAATAAAATATAAAATAAACTTTTGACATCATGGTAAATTTGGGGGACAGGCTGACACTGTTACGTTGTGAAGCCAGGAATGCGTTTTTCGTATCATTTTGCAGTCCGAGTCAGTTGTAACGCCCGGGAGCTGCCGAAGAGGGTTTTGTGACCACTTCGACTGTATGTCAACAATGAACGCATCGTCCATGCTTATATTCCATCTTGTACCTCCAATGTGCATGCGAGGGGAGAGGTTGTTCCGGCGTCCGAGTGATCGGTGCTTGTAGCTTGTGAGAGGATCAGCATCTGAAAGGGCTTCCTCTGAAATGAGAAGACCCTTCTTTCCTCCTTCTCAGTCGTCAACTCGTCCGTGGACGTCATCGCTAGGTTCTGTGTCCGAATATCCGCATCGCTCGTACTCCCCGAACCCTCTCATCCTCCTGCATCATGAAGGGGAGCGGTGACGGTGACGGCAGGCGATCAGCGCTTGACCCACGTACGGCGCAGGCACTCGCCGCCTAGGAAGTCCAGACACCTCTGGAGACACCTGCGCTGAGGTGGCACCCCCCGCCAACGTCGACGCCCGTATTACGGCACCCCCACGAAAATCTTTCCGACGCGTGCTTCAAACACGCGACCTTTGTGCGCCGGGTTCGGACACATCCCCATCCTCCCAGACTTGGACGCGCGAAGGTTAGCGTAATCATGTCGACCGAGAACTACTTACGTGGTCTAGAGCCCCAGGTATTCGGTGGAATTGTCCACAGATTTGAGAGAGCTTGTGATAGTCTATCTGTTCGGGATTTGATACTGACGGGGCGAGCAGCGGAGAGAACGGGTTTGGTTGGGGCCTCCGCCTCCGACAGGGTCAGAGTTTGCCAAGCGAGTATAGTCGCGTGATCGAGCAACGCGATCGCAGGTGGGGACGTGAAGGAGACGAGCCAGGGCTGGGCAAAAACGGACATGGAGATGGCTCCAATCAGATCAAGGGCTTCCCAGAAGCCTTCCTCGACTGTGTTTATCACACGCGCGGACTCAGCGTCCGTCTTGAAAAGAAGGTCTGCTGTGACAGTTCTGGCGTGTTATAAAACCTGCCACCAGATCGCCGATGGAAGGTAGCATAGACTGTCGTCGCTGATTATTGCTCAGAATAATGAATGAATGAGACACGAGAATGGAGTGGTGGTAACTAAGATCCATCTGCCATACTCCAGTATTATCAAATGGCTGTTGAAGGGCGTCCTCCCAGATACGTTCCTTAGAGTGGAGATAGAGCAATGTACAGTGAGGGAGGACTCGCGGTGGGTGAGGCATCGGTCATGAGATCGTCTTCTTCTCGTAGTATGGGGCCCGGGAGGCGTCTGGTAGCCCTGGTAGAAGCTGCGAACGCGGAGGTGAGTCGTGTCACACTCGGACTGTAAGGAGGCGAAGAATCAGCATAGTGGATGACAGGCGAGGAGGGCTGACCTAAAAAAAAAGGCGAGGGGAAAACTCGCGCAGGCGAACGATACATGATGGAAACCCGTGAACTTTGTGCTCTCACGGTCGATACCAACCTACAAACTGCCGCGAGCGATTCGATTGAACTGCAACGTCTGACTTTGAGATGACGTAGAAATTAAGAGCGAGAAGAGCATTTGCTTAGTCAGCAAGGAATTACCGAGTTGCTCCGCCAACCGTGCAATTTCTTAACAGTGACCAAGTCTCTTAAGTACCCAGGTAAGTCGTCCCCGGCCCACACAAATCTACAAACGAATGCTCATTACCACGTAGCCGTTCTCTGCTGTTACTGTCCCTCTTTCTTCCAAAAACACCAGTCTTTCTGAGTTAGACATGTCTGCGACTCTGAACGTATGTCATGCGCTCGCCAACCAACACTGAACACACCTACTAAGTAACTCATGTCCTGCCCTTGTTATAGGTTGCCCGTTATACAGCCTTGGCGTCAGGCATAGTCTATGGCATCTACCACCATCGTTCACTACAAAAAGCTCACGACCAAGAGAAGGAGCACCACGCGATCCACCGCCGCGAGCAACTAATAGAACAGGCCAAGGATGTGTGGCGTCAGAAGAAACAGGGCGTCAAGGGTGACGGAGGTAAGTCATCCTTTGGGTTGTCGGCGTCGTCCTCTTTCCGCTTCCATTCCACGAGGGTTCCCGGTCACGCTAATTTCTCGTCCTATTCGCATTTCTGACACGTCTGCACTACAGTCATAACAGACCCAGAGAACCCACGGTTTGACTTGGAGAAACTTTTTTCTAAATGGGAGAAAGAGTATCAATAGATCTTTCATCTCGTCGTCAATGTACCTTGCTAGAGAACACGCTTTCTGTCGGGCAAGGCTGACTTACTAAGACACATTCTGCTCGAATACTGCGTGAATGCATAGATAGGTACCGTGAACAAGATTTTACGGAATGTGGCAAATGTGGCACTCACATTCCCAGAACCCGAGTTTCTAAATATATTTCCACGTTCATCTTTGATTTGAGGGCGCCCTTGAAAAACAGGATTTCTCGCAGAGATCGGACGACTCGCAAATGAAGTCATCTGAATGCGACCTTATAACTCGTAAGCGGTTGTGGCTAAGTTGATGATCTGCCATTAATCGCTTGTATAGGTATCTTCGTGTCGACGGATATCGTCGCGGGTCTCCATATTTTTCCAGCGCGTGTTTATGTTGCTATAGATGTCGATGGGGTGACCACGAAAACCTCTACTCAGCCCGTGCTGATCGGTGTCAAGGCCGTGGTGGAATGGGACCCAAAGATCTTGCTGTAAGTTGTTGAATAAATACTGCTGATTCTCACTGCTGAAATTGGGAATATGGTTAGGCCATTGGAAAGATCGTTTGTGATATCGTTCAGAGTGTATGGGTTATTCGAGATCGGTCCTCAGACGCTCGGAGACGATGAACTTCTTTGTGAATGTAAGACCACAGTTGGAGAATTGTTCGATCGAAATGGAAGCTTCCAGCGTGAGTAGCACTATCACACCAGCCAGCCTTACTGGCGACTTAACTATAACAAGTTTCAAGGAACAGTGGTGACCTACGGTCTTCCCCTTTGCTAAGAGTCATCCTCGAACGACGAATCTGCGATGTTGATCATAATGCGTCCGCAACGTTAGTCTATCAACAGTTGAGCGGTTTGCCGCGTCGTGGCTGACTCGAGAGATATTCAGTAGGTCCGCGGTCGCTGCACCAGATGCGGGACTTGGCATTTTGCAGAAGTTTTCGTCGCTTTTCAGTATGGGGAAACATTCAGACAGTGCCTCGCTCAACGCGAACGCGGCTCCTGGCATATTCGCCCTGATCGTGGCGATCGACAAGTACAAGAGCGAGAAACACGCAGATCTCATAGGTTGCAAGCGTGATGGAGAACGTTTCAGAGATCTGTTTACTGGCATGCTTGATGTCCCTCCGTCACAAATCACGTTCCTCGAGAATGAAAACGCTACCCGGGACGCAATACTTCAACAATTTAGGAGCCATTTTATCGACAATCCAGCCATCGCGAAGGGCGATGCTATGGTTTTCTTCTTCGCAGGTCATGGGACTCAGGAGGATGCTCCTCAGGATTGGAAATCGGAAGGCAACAAGATGGAAGCCATCTGTCCCTATGACGCGAACACCATCGGACGCGACGGACGAGAGATATACGCCATTCATGATCGCACGATCAGTGGACTGATACGGTACCTGGCCTCTGAGAAAGGTGACAACATCGTACGTTATCCACCGTTTGTACTCTATCCTCGTTATTGAGAAAGCCTTTTCCAGATCTTTATATTCGACTGTTGTCATTCAGGAGGTGCTACACGTGCTGCCGACATGTCCTCTTTTCGTGCAAGGTTTACTCTACCCTCGTCGCACCCTCCTCCTATGGAACTCGATCAAGAAATCTGGAGTTTCACGCCGGAAATCTCATCCTATGGCGGAACGCGCGCGGTCAAGGGATCATACAGGGCCTTGGAATCCCACATACTTCTTTCTGCTTGCCGTCCGGGTGAGACAGCCTGGGGGGATAAGTGGGGAGGTCTGTTTACCAGTGCGCTCTTGAAAGCCTTCAGGAGCTGCTCCCTACACGATACTACATACTCGCGTCTGTTCGAGAAGATCCTCATGAAAGATGATCCGCGGTACTCCCAGCATCCTCAGTGTCTCGGCGGGAACAGGGACAGGCTGCTATTCAGTGCTACTACGGTCCG
This sequence comes from Leccinum variicolor, assembly GCA_038091415.1. Classification (NCBI taxonomy): domain Eukaryota; kingdom Fungi; phylum Basidiomycota; class Agaricomycetes; order Boletales; family Boletaceae; genus Leccinum; species Leccinum variicolor. Next base: position 81,423 of record JBBPOK010000016.1, on the reverse strand, counting down.
CCATGGGGAGACCATCCACAAGGTATTCCGGCGGGGACACGAGCTATACGTGTCGGCTGGCCGCATCCATGGCGTCATCGTGGGTACAGCGTTCGAGGTGAAATTCGACTCGCAAACGATGTCCCTGAGAGCGGTCGAAGTCGACGCATTCGAATGTATGCTTGAACGCCGCACCTTGAGCATTGACTTTGCTGGTACCCCCCGTAGCGCATCCGTGTCCAACTGGAACTATCCTACACTTCGGGTCCGCTCTTCCGTCCATCAATCTGGTTCTCATTTCACTGTCGTCCCCGACCATGAAGGGGCAGATATTGCTGTCCGCCAAGACGGGCTGAATTGGGAATTCGAACGCTTTGATCCATTGATGCTGAAATACTCGACCAGCTGCATAACCGTTCAATCGCCGACAAGGCATATGCTAGAGGCACCAATCATGATCGCGAATTTCTATTCATACCTCTACCGTTTTGACAGGGCCAGTGGTAGCTTCGGAGGGGATATCAATGTGCGGCTGAATCGCATCGGAAGGAGTGAGAATGACGTCGGTCCCGTCGGGGAGGACCTGCTGGACGTCGAAAGTCAGCAGTTCGGCGAAATGAAGATCAAGGAGGCGATAATCACGGACCTTGATACCGAGTACTGTATCACCATCGAAAACTTTTCCGACTTCGACCTTTTTCCGTATCTGTTCTACTTTGACCCTTCGAACTATTCTGTTCAAGTGAGTGTCGCTCGTCGAGCTGGATGGTAATTGACTGATAATGGTCCACATAGGGGTGGTATATGCCCCCAGGCCCCAACATGCTACCGCCCTTGCAACACAAAAAAGAGGACGGTACGCCGTCGATATTCGCTTATGGCTACGGGGGATTCGGCACCGACCCTATCGAGTTTTACCTGCCCGAGGGTCAGACCTCCGATTCCGGGTTCCTCAAAGTATTCCTAACGAACGCATATGTCGAGCTGAGCACTGTTGCGCAGAACGCTATCGATAAGATGAGGTTTGGGAACCCCAAGATGCAGACGCCCAAGGGCATATGGGAATGCAGGACATTCGTGCTGACTTGCAAAGCGCTGTGAAGTGTTTCTGGAGAAGGAGGACGAAAACTGAAGGGTATGTGAGTTTAGTGGCGTGTATGTTTCCTACTTCATTGAGCTTGAGTCAGACTTGTAGCATTATATGTATAAGACATGACGGAACAGCTTAACGATGGTACGGCTGTAGACAGTAAGATATGAAAACGGTACCTGTGACGTGTTGGCGCACGTACTACTGACACGACAGGAGCGGAAGGTAACACGGTGATCAGTGATTGATTCAGTCCCTCCGTGCTTGTCACCTACCGCCCAAAATAGTCAGTGGTTGATTTAGTTTTCTTGCGGGTTCATTGATGCTTTACAAATGTGTCGATCATGATTGGGTGTGTGGACCTTGAAATCAGTAAAACCTTGGGAGGTAGCAACTCCGAGTCAGTGACAGGCTTATTCAAAACTTCCGTTCTCCACGGGGGCAAGACATATCATGAATGACTGTACGCGGTACCTGTATTACAGGGATGTTCAAGATGATTTCTCGCGTCTGCCAAGCGTAGGTGCACACGAATTGTTTGTGCCTGTTTTTATCAGACGAGATTCAGAATCGTGCGATCGACCTTTCTAAGTACATTGAGACTGTGGGGCAAGGGCTGAGGGGGAAAGGGGGCTGATTTTATTCCTAACAGGCAAGAAATGGGCACCGAGGGTGGATACAATCAGGTCCTGAGCGCAATATCTTGAGCGCAGGCAACGTACTACTGTTGTCCCTGGGGGACCTGGACCGTAAGCCTTAGGGACGAAATGTTGCCGTACATATTTCTGATGAAAGGCGAGTAACTTCTTTATTCGTTAGACTCTTGTTCACACGCTGATCATGAACTTGGCCACGATGCACGATGCTAGTGCAAGTGTCGATTCGGATACTCTCAGGAGGCACAGGTCTCTCGCTCCCGCCCTTGCCTTCATGGGAAATTTCGAACTTAAACCGAGCACCCCATCCAATCTATCGAGAGCCACAAGATACCGTCATCAGTGACGAACTTGGAAGTTCGTCACTGCCGTGTGCATCAGTTATGCGGCGCATACACCAACCATCAAGTAGATAGGCTCCGAGTTCGTCAAAAGTCATCCTATTGACTGGTTGTCGTTTCACTCAGAGTCAGGGACATGCATTTCTCGGACTCGAACCATCCATGGGCAGCCACACCAGGACCCAGTCACTCCAGCCTCATTTTCAGTAATTTTAATGAAAGCCTGACACCCTCTTGCAACGCTCAGATCGAACTAGCGTATGCTTGTTGTCCATGATCAGCTGCACGAGTTTGTCAGTTCCATTTCATGACATTCCGTTGGACTTGAATTTTATCAATGCCACGCTGCAAAGATGTCCGAATGCCGTTTTTCATCCGATCCAGGTACAGTGTTCGATTTGACGTTTGCGCACTCAACTTACGTATTGCAGGTCATCAAGGGTGACAAAAATTTTACATCTGCACTGGCTTGAGTACTAATTCGATCTTGGCAAAGTTTTAGACACATACGACCTGGCACTTCACACATGGGAATACTCACTTCATAAACCTGGATGCGTGTGAGATAGGCCGGTCCAGCGAGCCCTGGAGCTGGGATTTTAAGCAAATGTACTCCAATCCATGCCCTGTTGCATCTCGGTCATGGCGTTCAATCATACGGCTTTTCTCGGTGAGTACTCAACGATCTTTTCGCCTCCCATCGCTCAGGTCTTTCGACTCTAGTCGCGTTGACTGTGATAGACATTTTGGCGATGCTACTCTTACTCTTTCGAATATCCTTCCGATTGCACATAGGACGTTTCTGGTGGGAAGATGTGTGGGCAGTGGTGGTGTTCGTTTGCGCAGCGACATGCGTAGTCAGCCAATTCATTTATTATGAAACTGGCAAGTCGATTCGTTTCTTCAGTTCTGCGCTGATAGTCTAACCCTGTATCAGCTGGCTACAAGAGAGCGCTCGTCACTATGTGGATACTCTCCACTTCTTTCACAAGCACACTGTGGTAGGCAGCTATTGCCTTGTTGTATGCTGTATTTTGCTTAGTGAGTGACGTTTTATATTAGGTCGGTTCGTATGAGTCTGCTATACTCAACCATCCGAGTTATCTCGCCCTTGTCGGCCCTCCGCAAGTTCACACGGGTTGTCGCTGTCTTATTCTTTTCTTTCTGGACAATTATGATTGGATTGAAGACCTGGTGGTGTGCGACCAACATGATTGAAACCACGGCAGGGTCTGGAGTACTGATTCCATCGTGTTCCTTACGGGATCCGATAGTCACCTTTAAATTGATAAGTAAGCATGGACTGTTGAATGTCCTCGTATGTTAATATCTGATGCCATTTTTCACCTAGCCGATTGCATCTCAGATGCAACCCTGGTGATCCTCTCTCTCAGACTCTTTTGGAGAGTCAAGCTTCCCCGACGACAGCGTCGGATGATCTTATCCATATTCTCTTCTGGTACGATCATGTCGATGGCTTCATTATTCCATGCGATTAGCGAGTTTGGCCCAAGACCGGATCTCGGATTCGTAGCATTCAATTTGGAGGTATGCCGCTCCTAATTCTGTCAAGTACTGCGCTCATCAATGTTTGCAGATCGCGTCCGCCTTGATTGTCTGTAATATGCTGGTCTTGGTCACCTACATATACCGGGTCATTCTGAGTTCGTCCGACGGATCACTCCCACCCGAGACCGAAGTTTCCTCAGAAGATGACGACTTTACAACCCGCAACCCGGCAAGAATGACCACTGAACTCCTTACGACGGTAGATTTGAACACTCTAGATACTGCCTCTGGTACCACTTTTAGCAAACTTACGGGTTTCATCTCATCTTCGTTCAACCGCGGTTCTGCAGCTAGCTAGAGATGATTGTGGGTGTTCGAGACTTTTTCCCGGGGATATAGATTATCATGTGGTCTACTTACATGCGTTAATTATCATTCCTTGTAATCGGGATGCTGGTACTTGTATATCGTAGTAAAAAAAACTACTTACGGGCCTTGCGGGCCAGTTGCGGAGAATTTGATCTTGCCCGACGCGACGCGTCTAGCTAAAAAAAGGCCCTGCCACTACTATTTACCCCGGATACTTCGTGTTTCAATACTTTCACCAGCGCCCGATCTATTTCCAGGACTCCAGAGAAAAAAAGAAATGAAGCCAACAGTTCAGGATGAAGATATGGAAGACGACCTCGCCGCCGAGGAGGAGAACAAGTTGATCAACGAGGTTGGTGTCACTGACGTTCCTGCTCAGCGCCCAGATCTGAGCCGATTCGTTCTCGCAGGAATATAAGACATGGTCAGCATGCTCGTTCTCTCTCGATACTCATCTACACTTTTTTTCCCCTCACCAGGAAGAAGAACGCGCCGTATCTGTATGATCTCGTCATCACGCACGCGTTGGACTGGCCAAGCCTGACGTGCCAGTGGTTCCCAGACAAGGAATCGTGCGTATTCCTACGTCCAAACTTCATCCCCCTCTCACGAACCGCGCTCCAGCCCTCCAAACAAGCCCTACACCGTCCACAGATTGCTTCTCGGCACGCACACGTCCAGCCAAGCACAAGACTACCTCCAAATCGCCACCGTTCACATACCGAAGCGCGACGGCCCCTTGGCTGAGAAGCTCGACCGCAACGACTACGACGACGAGCGTGGCGAGCTTGGCGGACACACTATCCCACCCCAACCGCGAATCCAAATCACGCAGAAAATCAACCATGCGGGGGAAGTGAACCGTGCGCGGTACATGCCTCAGAATCCGGACTTGATCGCTACGAAAGCGATCACTGGAGAGGTGTTTATCTTTGATCGAACGAAGCATTCGAGCGAGCCGGAGCGGGGGGGCGTGTGTAAGCCTGACATCAAGCTCGTCGGGCAGACAAAGGAAGGGTACGTCTATTCTTGTTCTCTTGCTTCTGGGTAGGTTGACGACTGTGCAGGTTCGGACTGGCGTGGAACCCGAGAAAATTAGGATATATTCTCGGTGCATCCGAGGACATGACGGTTTGCATGTGGGACATAAACCAGTACACCAAGGCGAGGAATACCCTTGAACCTACCACCATCTACAAAGGTCATACATCAGTTGTTGGGGTAAGTGGTACACCGTCATCTTTATTGACACTTGCGCTGATCTTTTCGCGTGGTAGGACGTTGACTGGCATCCAACTAGAGAAAACGTGTTCGCGAGCGTCGGCGATGACAAGCTGCTTCTCTTGTACGTATAATTGTCAGCCTTGGAGTCCCGTTGTGCATCTACTTATGCATTGCAAGGTGGGATACACGGTCTTCAGCAGAACCGACCACAAAGATTCAGGCGCATGATCGAGAGATACTTGCTTGTGCTTTCAATCCCGCACAAGAAAGCCTGCTCATTACGGGTAGCGCTGACAAGGTACGTTCAGAAACTTGTTCCGGCAACAGTTTACACGGACCGCGCTTTTCTAGACCATCGCCCTCCACGACATTCGCAACACCTCGAAGAGAATCCATATCTTTGAGTCGCACACCGACGAGGTCTTGCATCTCTCGTGGTCACCACACGTTGCATCTGTGTTCGCCTCCGCATCGAGCGATAGGCGCATCAACATATGGGATCTCGCGCAAATTGGGGTCGAGCAGACACCCGACGATCAAGAAGATGGGCCACCTGAGCTCATGTTCATCCATGGGGGCAAGTCATTCATGTTCGGTTCGATCGCATCATGAAAACTCATGGTTCTTTAGGTCACACCGCGCGACCGTCCGATTTCTGCTGGGCACCTGGCGTGGGTGAACAGTGGACCGCGGCGAGCACGTCTGAAGACAACGTTGTGATGATCTGGCAACCCACGGCGCGAATCTGGGCTGGCGACGAGGTCAAGATCGACGAAAAGGAACTCGAGGGTGACGCTATGGAAGGCGTCGAGGAAGGCGGTCCGTCCAACTTGGTTACGGGCAGCAAGCAAGCAGCAGGCAGCGGGGTGACGAGCGTCAGGAGCCAAAGCATGAGTATCAGCGCAACAGCGAGTAACTCGGGTGTGGATGCTGAGGAAGATAGTTAAATAATAAATAACAGAACGGTGGTATCCAACACATTTGTAGTGACACGATATAACATGGAATAGAATGCTGGAACGAAACCCTCCAATGGTCCGAGTTTTACAGAAACAATAGCCTGGCCAGCTCAAATAACACTGGAAATCATGTCAAACGGTGATTCAAACGACGGATGTCCACACACCTCCGCCCACAACCACAAACAAGACGATCCCTAAAGCCCACAAGCTCACTGGGCTCCGTTTCGACAGCTGTTCCTGTCGTGAAGGCTTGACTGCTCGTTTGCCCGCCTTGACTGCGTTGGCGAACTGGGCATTTTTGTGTCGCAACTCGAATTGGGTGGGCTAATAAAGCAATCAGTACTCATACACAACATGGAATGCAACCGACTGACCATGTTGGTGGTGGAAAAGGTGTGGTCCAAGTTAACTTCTCGTCAACGTGTCATGACGTGTGTTTGGCAAACAAGCCTTTGGATCCAAACAAACGATATCGATATGGGTCACCACAAAAAGAAAACGTCGCTCAAAGCGAGTCTTCAATCGCAGCAATCGAGGCTGAGAGCAATAGAAAAGGCTGCCAAGGTTGCCGAGCAGAAACAAAAGCCGGTACAGGGCAAGCGGGCCAAGCGACAGGCCGTCGTTCGCCTGCCGCCGACCATCCCGTTCAACCCCACCGACGAGATCCTACTCATCGGAGAAGGCAACTTTTCGTTTGCGAGGTCGCTCGTCGTAGATCCGCCGTCGTCCCTGGAGCACCTCGTTCCAGCCAACGTCACCGCGACTTCGTACGACTCGGAAGAGGAATGTTTCGCTAAATACCCAGATGCGGAGGCCATCGTGAGCACCATCAAGCAACGCGGCGTACAAGTGTTGTTTGGAATCGACGCGACGAGGCTGCGGAAATATCCCGCTCTCAAGGGAAGACGTTGGGATCGGATCGTTTGGAACTTTCCTCACGCAGGTATGCGCTCGATCAACGGGTCGGACGTATTATTCAATTTGTGTCAAGGCAAGGGTATCACCGACCAGGATAGGAACATTCTATCGAATCAGCGGGTCATATTGGACTTTCTCCGCTCTGCACCAGACTGTCTTGCGCTTGGACGCATACCAGTCATTCATCCTACCCGCAAGCGGAAACCACGGGATGACGACGATGACGATGACGACGACGAACCTCTGGAGGACGACATTTCTGAATCTGATGCAGATACTGGCGGCGGGAGAGGAACGGTGTTGATCACGCTCCGAAACGTCCCTCCATACACTGAATGGTACGTTTTGTTTATTGGACGCTTTCGTGACTGACGTTTCCCCAGGGATGTACCTCGGTTGGCAAAGTCACCCCCAAAACCCACGAGGATCGGCGAGGTGCCCAACCCACAGTACATGTTGTTGCGATCCTTTGTGTTCCACAGACACATGTGGAAAGGCTATGAGCACAGAATGACCAAGGGCGAGCGAGGACACGGTCGTACAAAGACGGGCGAAGGCGGGGAAGATCGGACCTGGGAATTTTACTTGCGAGAGTGAGACCTTGGATGATTAAGATAGGGTGCTATGAATATAAGCAAATACTACGATGCTGATTCCTCCGGGTGTTGTTCCTCCTCCAAACCCTTTTTGAAACCCTCCAATGTCCTGGCCAGTTTTCCACCGCTTGCTTCACTTAGCACTGCCGCGACTTGCATTGCGGGTGTACTGAGTAATCCGACTATTTGACCTCTTAGGGTATCGAGGAGTGGCAGTTTTGCGACGTCCTTGACGCCTGTAGAAGAGAACACGCGACCCTCGATGAAGGCGCCCATGACGTTGAGTTCGGGGGACAACACGGGTTTAATTCTTTGGACTGGTCGCCCGGGAATCCAATCCGAAGCTTCTTCCCTCCCCTTCCCTTTGCTGGGCTTCGCGTCTGCTTCTGATGGTTTGCCCTTCTTCTTAGGGACGACGTGGTCAATAGCACGGATGATGGCGTTCAGTTGCGGTGGGCTGAGCGAGGGCAAGGTGAGGACTGCGAATCCACCCTCGACGAGTTTCGCGATCTGCTTTGCCTTGTCCGCGTCTATGGGAGAAAAGTCGCGCAACGCGACACCAAAGATGGACGTGCGCATGACAGTGAGCGTCGGGGACTCTGTGGGTGCGGCGGTGGCCGACGCGGGTGCGAACCGTGCGCTTGCGAGTTCGATCTCGCGCCTGAGGTCCTGCAATTTCCGTGCGGAAAAGTCTTTGTGTTGGAGGAGTATGATGGGCGCGTGTGTGCTCTGTGCGAGCATGTGGGTGTACTGGTGGTAGAGGTGGGATTTGCGCTCGTCGTAGCGGCGGGGGACGGGTTTGCGCGTGTAGACGACGGGGGGTTCGATGGAGACGACATACGTGCGTACGAACAGGCGCGAGGGCGGGCGGGGGAGGCGGGACGCGAGCATGCCGACGAACGAGGAGAATGGCAGACCTAAAATTCCCACGGGGGAAGTACCAGAACACGTCACAAGGTGTCACGGTACGTTTTCGTCACGCGGAGACTTTGTCTCTTTACTTATTACTTCGAGTGTACTTCGTTGGTTGGAGTCTAATGTCTGTCCGTTCTCTGACACGACCGCGTTTATTGACTTTTCAACACCACCAGGGACGACGACGACGCCTTTTTGTACGGAGAGACGGGCGCGGCGGTGGTGGTTACATCTGGTAAGAAACAAGACTTTACTTCGTGCGGGTCTTCCGCTTGCTGTATTTTTATCTCCTCAATATCATCAATGTTGTTGACATACTTGCTGCCGCGTGTGATCGTCAGTGTCGCAACCGTGAGTCTTATTGGGTGAGCTTTCGGGCGTCGTTGAACCCTCTTACAGCGTCCCGGTCGAGGCGGTGAAGCCGTCCAATGGCGTACTCGAGGACCTAGAAGCCAAGATTGAGGAAGAGCCTCCGTTTGGCCCATCGCTAGACGAGGACGATCAAGAAAACGAAGAAGAAAACGGCGAAAATGGCGTGGTGGAGGAGGAAGAGAGCGAGGAAGAGGACGTGCGTACCCCGTTACAGTCTCGGTCTGTGTACCCACAGCTCGTCAACAGGACATCGAAATCATCATGGAACCAACTTCGCGCTCGCTTGACTTCCGGTGCGCATACACCCTTCTTTTCTCCCATCCGAGCCTCGTGTTAATCGAGGCGCAGACAACAGAATACCGCGGTGCGGCCACATCAGCCCCGTCCTGCACCCCAACCGAGTAAACGTACATCGGTTCTGTTGGTTCGTAACCTTGTACTGACAGTTCCAAAGTTTTACCCTCGCAACTCACCACGGAATACACCCCCCATGAACGAGGCGCCCCAGCAAAACCGGTTTCACTACCCATTCCCTCTGCATCCCCTACCGCCCCATCTTCTGTAACAGATATCCGCTTAGACGATGGCCTGGATCCATCGACTCTCCCTCCTGCTACCGCTCCCTCTTCACACCCTTTAATAAACCCTGATTTAACCGGCATTCTCGATGGACGTTCAATCCTCGAAGTGGATCTCAGCGCAATGTCAGAGAAGCCATGGCGTCGGCCAGGTTCAGATATCAGCGATTGGTTCAACTACGGGTTCGACGAAATGTCTTGGGAGGCATATTGTTACAGAAGACGGGATCTAGGGGACCTTGCGAGCGTGCTCAAGACTAACGTGCTCGTGCGTGTCCGACGACTCTGCCTCTACGTTACGTAACTTTTGCCTTGCAGAACTTTGCCGCCATGCCAGAGGACCAACTGACGGCGTTACCTCCTGACCTACGGACGATGGTGATGACGGGTGCCAACGCAATGATGAACAACAACTCGAACGCAAGCATAATGCCCAATGTCGGAATGAACCCCATGATGGACATGTCTGGCATGGGAGCAATGAACATGTCGATGGGCATGGGCATGAACGGTGACATGGGTTTGCAGATGCAGGGTGGAGGCCCGATGATGCAAGATGGCCCAGTTCCCGGACCTGTAGGACCTGTCGTGGCGAATGGTGCATCCGAACAGGGCGTACAGATGGGTATGCAGGACGGGTTTGCAGGTGGCCCAGGTCCCGGCATGATGGGAATGGGAATGAACGCTGACTACGGTATGCAGGTATGGATGAGTCCCTCTTACTTCTAGCTACACATAATGAAATCCGTGACGTTCCACTTGGTCACGCGTCTCGTTCTTATAAGCAGGAGCAAGGAGGGCCGATGGGACCGGGAATGTACGGCGGCATGGAAGGCAACACGACGCCGGTGACTGTGCCAGTTCAAACACCCGTTCAAGCACCCACTCCGACTCCTGGCCACGTCGGTCGCGGGGTACCTCCAGTACAATTTCGTGGGAGGGCGATGGCGCAGGGATTACGTGGACGGGGCGGATTCGTTGGTCGCGGAAGGGGAAGATACGATGGTCGTACGTCATTTCTACGCGCGGAGTGGGTGCACCGTTTTCATTTATGTTTGTTTTCAAATCCAGCGCCACAAGGACCTGCGAGACCAGCATCTCCGTTACCTCCCGGGGTTCCCACTGGACCTCGGAATCAAAATAGGTACAAGGACAGAGATGGTAATGCCCCTGCGGTTGAGGGTTTGGATTACGGCGGTACTGCCAAGGATGTTAGTACGAGGTCGCCGTCGCGGGAACCGGAAGATCGTGGACACAGCAGGCGAGTTTTTTTTGTCGAATACGATCACACAGCTTTTGTCTGACAACGGATGTCGATCAGGAAACGACGCATGTCACCGGGCTTGGACGATAGTCGCGGATCTAAAAGGCGCTGAGCTATTTTATCATGTATACGACACTTTTTTTTTTTTTGATCTCTCGTTTGCTTTTCTTTTCTTTTTTTATCATTAGCGTACCGTAGCACCCTGATCACATTGACCCACTCGCGCGACGTCCCCGTCCAGAAAATGGAAGGCGTGTATGCTTCCGGTTGGCATGGTAGGTATGCCTGACCGAAAACGCCACGTGTCTGAGATGTACCCACAATCTGAGATTAAACATTCATCCGCATCGGCCTCAGAGGGAGCATTGATAATACCGGGTTTGCGATTACAGTAAATAATAAGACGGAAGGACGATATAAACACACGAGTCAGGAATTGTTCGCGGCTTTCGCGGCCGAACGCGCGCCGCCACCGACGCGTCTTTTGCCACCCCTGGCAGCGCGTCTCGCATTTTTTTGCTTGGCTCTGCACGCGTCGCAGAACCAGGACCCATCCGGGACCGACGCGAGACCGATACAATTGAGATGGAACTGGAGCGCACACGGGCGTCAGTCGACAGTACGAGAAGATATAAAACAAAAACGTACCCATTCTCGTTCGCAGTCCTCGTCGTCGCAGGCAATCATCTCTCCGTAACTGACGCCGTCGCAGAAACAGTATGTCCGATCATCGCCCTCGCCCTCGCATTCGCCCGCTTCCGTGGCCGTGTCCGCCGCTGCGCTCGCGGGGTGGTCATTCGTCGGTCCCATGGGCATTATGGGTGTCATGACGGTGACGGGACCTATCGACAAACCTGTGTGAGCGTTGCGGGTCACAGGCATTCCCGGACCCTCTAGTTGACCGTGTGGTGGCGGACCGGGCCAATCATTCGGCATGGGATGGCCGTTGACCATATCGTAATTGTGCAGACCGTTTGCACCGTTTGCGTATGGCAGAGGGAGGGATGGGTGGCTCGAGGATGCTGCCGGTGGACCGGGAAAGACGTCTCTGCGCGCCGGACCACTTGTGATGGAATCGTCGTATGGCTGAGAGGCGGCCTGGGTTTTCGCTCTTTTGGTCGCGCCGCGGCCCGGGTGTGCCGAGGCGCGCGAGGCACTTGCGTGTGGCTGGGACGCTGCTGGTGGGACGTGAGACAGGACTGATAGGACGGACTCTGTCGGGGATGGTGCACGTTCCGGTCTAGAGGGTAGGTCGTCAAGGACGGTCGTACAACGGACATATGTGTGCACGTACTTTCTAGAGCGCGTGGGGTTGCGAGACCTGGACGGGCCTGCTTCTGCAAACTTGTTCTCCTTGCGGGGGGACTTTGCACCAGTGACGTCAACGTCGTCATCTCGAGTGTTGCGCTTGCGTTTTGTGGGGCTGGGCTCGTGAGCTGAATTCATGATGGAGCCATAGTTGCCCCTCTTGCGACGCGAGTTCTCGGGGATGGGCATATATGAGCGGGCGGAGATGTGTGGGTATGGAGTGCTCCGGGTCAGGATGGAGATGTCGAAGGAGGGTATCTGAGAGAGGAGGAGACGCATATGGTCCATATGGCCTTTGAGGTTGTCTGCTGCCTGGCAAGCGACGCGAATCTTGTCCTCGCCGCCGAGCTTGAGGCGGGCTGCCTCGTCTGCGATGTCAGCGAGGAGAATGAGGCGCTCGTGCTTTGAAACGGAGCCGTCTTCGATGATTTGTGTGAGGTTGCGTATCTTTATGATGATAGAGGCCATGGAGGAGGAGAGGACGGCATCGAGCTCGCGGAGGTCCGCAAAGTTGCGGGAGAGGTCGAGAGGGAGTGAATCGAGTGTGTGGTTGTACTCTGAGAGGAGAGAAAGCGTCCAGACCGAGTTGATGTTGCTCGCTCGAGAGGGGGCCATTGTGTTGTTGAAAGGTGAAGAGAACACACGGAACTTGCCGGTCCGAAGCGAATAAAAGATACAGTTTGTCTAGTATTTAGTAATACAAGTTATCCACTCTCTTCCTCCTCTCTCCTATGCTACAGTATTCCACCTTCTCTCTCCTTTTACTTGCAGAACTTCTTCAGCGGGTTGAAACTGCGTCCGCTGGATTGCGGGCTACTGGATTGCATGCCCATGGATGATCCCAGTGCAGCGTACATCGCATGCGAGTCACGTGGGTTCCCGTGCATCATAGAGAATGCGTGGGGGGCAGAGGGTGCGGTTGGGAAGAACCCAAAAGTGGGTGATTGGGGGGGACTAGCGTATTTGTAGGACGACATGATGTGACGAGCGCCGATTTGAATTATGATGATGATGGGGTATATCGAGGCGAACAAAGAGGAGATGGTCGTCGTGTAACGGTCGTTGACCAGACTGGTCTTGGGGTGTTTTGGCGACGACATTTCGATGTTATATACCAAACGGAGGAGGGGGACATGCGAAGAACAAGGGGGTGACCAAATCGGGACAAGAGATCGTCCGTGTTTGGAAACGACAACGTATCCTCACTCCTCTCGGAACAAGGGTTAGACGGCATCCTACATAGAGTCCTGGCCACTTCTTGTTCCCTTTCCCTCGTCCGCGTACCTCTGGGCGCATTAGTGACAGGAAGGCGACACACGACTCGGAGGACTCCATTTTCAATCTGTCGACGTCACCACCAGGACAACGACACCCCAATGCCAAAAGCAGCCAAACCTGGTTATTATGCAGTCCGGATAGGTCGAGAACCAGGAATTTATCATACCTGGTATGCACCGCAACGAACATCCTAGCCTCGTCGTTGAACACACTCAGGCCCGAATGCGAAGCTCAGGTCAAGGGTTTCGTCGGTGCAACCTACAAAAAACTGAGCACCGAGGCTGGAGCGATCGAGTTTATGACTGCAAAACCGGGCACAGCCAGAGCGTCTACGTCTCCCCTTGTATCCCCAAGCCGAACAGCCACGACGGCCGATGCCCCGATCAAGGATGATGAAAAAGACTGCGACATAGTCTACTGCGATGGTGCTTGCAAAGGAAACGGCCAAATTGGTTCCGTCGCTGGGGTCGGTGTGTGGTGGGGTCATGGCGATCCCAGGTAGGCCGTCAGCTCACGAGCCTGAGCGTGCTCCAACTCGTTCATATAGAAACATCGCGGAGCGATGCCCTGGAGATCAAACCAACAACCGCGCCGAGCTTATCGTCAGCGATTTCCATCAGACCTACCTCCATGAGCTCACCCCGCATATAGGCAATCGTCCGCATATTGGAGACCACTCCTCGTCTCGAGCGCAAACTTTTGATCAAAACTGATTCCCATTACTCCATCCAATGTACATTATTCTACTCCCTTTTGATCTCGCGCACTCAATCTATCTGATCAGGTGTTACATCGTGGATTTTCAAATGGATGTCGAACGGTTTTCTCACTTCCGACGGTCAACCAGTGAAGAACCGCGATCTCATCAAATATCTGGCTGCACTTCTTCATCTCCGTCGGAAGACATCTCAGACGATCGAGTTCAAACACGTTCGCGGCCATGTTGGCATCGAAGGGAACGAGGCTGCAGATCAACTTGCCAATCTCGGCGTTACTAAACCAGTGGTCCCAGAACGCAATTGGAAGAGGCTGGAGAAAGAGGTGCAGAAATGTCTCGAAGCAGCGAATAACGGCTTGAAGGTGATTTTTCCAATGTGGAATCCATGGTCAAAAGTTAAACCGATTCAGGCGTACCCAGATGCTAGTGTCGCCAATGCTGTATTACCTGTACAAGAACCAAGACGGCAGCATTGGGGAGACGAGAAATTTGTTATGCACGTGGACGCACAGGGGACTGCATCTGAGACATTACCTCCACGATTGAATATCGCAGCAGGAGCCACACCTCGGCCGAATGATGGGATCTCCGCTGCGCGCAGCCGAAGTGACATGCCATTTAGAGGTTCCTTCGGACCTAGTGGCATTCCCGCTCTAGGACCCCAATTCGCTCCAATAAATAACCCCACGCCTGTCATGAGCCAGGAAGAACTGGAAGTAAGTGGCTATCGATCGAGGCTGATAAACCTTGTTGTTGAGATCTATTCAAGCAGATTTATGCGTCATGTCTACTTGGTGGCGACGAGTTGTCGACACTCGGAAAGGACGGCACGTTTGACTCCGATTTTTGACGGACGATGCGCGTAGAGTGATAATTTTGTTGTCTTGCTATTCTTGCTCATGTGGAACCCAACTTGTTACCCGCCTTTTGTCTCGTGGAAACCGAAGGCCGTGGTGGCGATGTTGGTGTCACAGACGTCTATGAACAGTTTCCTCATTGGAGGACTGGCTACTTCGGGTGTCACATCGAGTCATACGATGCTACAATATGTCGTACCAAGTGAGTAACAAACAAAAAGAAAATAGGTGGTACGGGATAATGTGATCGGCCAGTGCGGGGATACCCCTGAGATATCCGCTGAAAAAGCCTATCGACGCCACGAACTTGACGCCAAAGGTATCCGAAATGAGTGTATGCGGTCGATTGAACGAACTGCTGCAAAGCTTGAGAGTTTCATAATAACGTCGTTCCCAGCCCCTTCAGAATTAATTAATGAGTCCTCCCCTCACCTCGGTTTGCCTTGGGATCGTCCGTCTCAACATGACCGCGCTAATCCGATTGTCTTGACCAATATCTCACCTCGCGAGTGTTCTAAATATTATCGTTCTCGGATCCAGCGGGGATCATGCTGTTGGTAACTCCGTATGCTTGCTCTCCTTATCCGAGCCAGATTACCGCTCGCCAGGTTAATCTTTTCTTTGAGTTCACCGCAAGATGGAAAACACCATCGCTGAAACAGGAATTCCCATGGGTCGAGTAATTTCGTCACTGTCGGTGATCTCAGTAAATGCATACCGTCTCGATCCCATCCAGCTCCATTGAGATGCAAACGAATGAGGTCAAGATGATTTCTCTTCGCAGCTATTGGGTATACTCTCCCGCCGGCAAATGGCACGCATCCCGGTGAATTTCAATGCTCGATTCCATCTCTTTTGAATCACCCCTTCCAAAATCTTCCTCAACTGTCCGTCGGGAGAGCGAATGCACATCATGCAGCCCCGGCTCAACCTCGTCCTGTAGCGTCCTCGTAGTGCCAGTTCCCCTCGTCCGCATCTGCCTTGAACTTGTCTAGTTCAAACTGCTATTGAATTCATAGCAGGACGGGCGTAATATGTTAAATAATAAGTTACAGGACATGTCTGACACTGGTGGAAATCAACATTCGCGGTAAGCTGTAATCATTCTGAAACAACATCACGCCTGCCTTGAGCAAAAACAACGGGTGTACCGTTATAAACGACAGGACGTTGACGTTCTGGAAACATGAGAAAAGATGGTGGCTTGTTAGGTCGTATGAAGGCCACCTGCCAGCCCTCACGAGCGATAAATCGCTCATGCCCAGCGCGAACGTTTTCACGGTGATAACCCCATGTTTCCTCCCAATTAATCATTTCTTCACTTTCACCATACCTTGGCCCGAGAATATTGGAGTTCGAGGGGAGCTGGAGGAACTTGAATCCCACAGGAAGATTGATCGCGATCTCTCTGGATGTGTCGTACAGATCGAAGCAGTAAGCTCCGTCTTCCTCGACACCACCATCCCATCTACGGACCGCAAGGTGCTCGCTGTCAGGGATGTCGTAGAACACGATCGAGGGATCTCCGAGTTTGGGTTTAGCCTGGAAAAGTGAATGACCTGATTCAACTTGTAGGTGAGGTAAACACACTTACCGCCTTTACAGGCTTCCCTTCTAGCTGGGCAACGATTGCGTTTGCGCTCTCGACATGGATCTTCCAGAGCTTCTCCAGTTGGCTAGGATCGTTTTTCTCAGGATCGACCGGATCATGAATTGTTCGGATTGGAGTTGATAGTTCGGATCAAGCTTCTTTAAATACACTTCAAGCGGAGAGACATAGCGACGCGGCAAGCCGTCTTTATCGTAGAAAGTCGTGGTTGACGTCATCGAAGGTCATGTAATTTCGGAGTCCGCTGTTGACGTTGAAACCAATCACGTTGCTTACTAATACTAAGGCACCGAGGCCACCTCCTTCTCGAGACGGAAACAAAAATGACTGGTGCTCTTGCTCACGATTTTGCATCTTTTCATATGCGAACTCTGGTATACGTTTTCCGCATACCGCGGAATGAATAATGAAAAGCGTTGTAATCAACTGATACATTCCAAGGAGTCAACTCGGAACAGAAAAAATGCTTGGGGTACAAAGTATGACAGCATGATAGTGGACATTGCGTATCGATAGTGAGAAGCCAGGGACAAAAGGCGACTAAGGTGCTAGAGGATTGATACAGTAGATCAAAACAGATCATGGTCACATCGAAAAGAAAATAAGAAAAGGTTATGCTGGATAGGTGTCAGATCCTCAAAGAAAAAGTCTGGAAAGTGATCAATGTCGAATCATGCGAGGCTCCTGATTGTTGTGCGCGTGCATGTGTATATTGTGAATATGATCATTGAATGCTGAACTAAGTCAAGCAAGACCCACTTTATGAAACATGTCATCTAACTTTCTGCCAAATGCGATAGGTTTAATCAGGCTATTATAGGTCGTGTCAGTGATTGTCAAGATCGACGAGCAGGAAACGCACTATCCGTACATCACAGCCTCAAAGGCTTTCGGTTTGTCTTCGGGACATGCCTGTCAACGCGAGGATTACTCTCGACTGCTGGTTCGAACGCGCACGCTCGATTTCGTGAATCTGGACAGCAAGTGCCGACTCCTGTTAAAGAACGAATTCGGCGAAACGGAGAGTGCACGCCATCAAGGACTGGCATAGATAAATCCAACAACACCACGCTAACCCATCGCCACTGGCACTCACTCAAATGGGCCTGAAGCTCAAATGGGCCTGAAGATTTCGACTCCCTGGGAACCAACTGCTTTGTAAGCCTCACTGCTTACCAGTCACGTGTCTCGTCCTATATATACCCGATCCGCCCGTACGATAGATAGCAGCAGCCCTTGTACCCGTACGTCGTAGTCGCCCAAGCGTGGTCCTGTTCTTTTGTGCCCGCCCTTCTCAGTGTTTCCACCGTCGGCCACGGTTGGCTTCCATGCTTCATGATATTCAAAACCCTTCAAGAACATAATGAGACATCATCGCAGTTCATTGGCCCTGCGAACCTTTTTCGTAAGCCACTTGGCACTACCACGCAAGCAAGTCAGTGGGGATGAGCACGGACGAGGATGGTATCAGTGATAATTGATGGCATGGTTGTAAACTTGCAATCGGCGGGGTACTTTTTTTTGATGAGACGGGCCGTATGCGCCGATCAGATCCCGACGTTACCGTTTCCGACGGACCTGTACCCGCAATTCAATACGACCGCTCGCCTTCACCTCGACATGGCCTGACTGGACCATCGAGAATGTTCGAAAGCATTGCACACTTGAGACGGACGTTGTCGGATTCGTCCGAGGATAATCGATCGATTAAATATAAACCCACAGTGACGTCAGAGTCGAAAGTGTCAAAGTATCTCAGGCTCTGCTTGCTTTTATTCAGCGCCTCCCACATGTGGTTTCTCAAAGTGGACGTTTTCCTCTTGTTCTCCCACCGTGATGTCGCAAGTCCCTTCTCCACCTGAGCTTGAAGCCACTCGAACCGCTGCCACTCGAACTGGATGGTCTGCGAACCTTTATCGCGTTTCGTGGCGGATATTCCACCACGCTACGAAGCATACAGGTGTAGGAATCATCTGCTCGGTCGCTTACTTCGACCCGTGAGTGATCTAAACTTCTATCATGCCACTACATGGATTGACAATTTCCCAAGTGGGAACTGGGGTGTTGATCTGCAGGCAGGCTCGCAATTTGGCTATACCCTGTTATTCACAGTTCTCCTTGCCGGTATAATTGCCACATTTTTGCAGGCTAGAGCTTTTGTGCCACCGCAGTCGGCCATCGCTGATATATCGTCACCACAGGTGTTGGCAGCTCGTTTGGGGGCAGTTACAGGTCTTGGTAAATTCTGTTACTGCTGGCGCGATCAAAGTTGACTTTCGGACAGACTACGCTTCGCACTGTCGCCTGTTGCTCCATGATCGCCCTCGGCACAAGTTGTTGTGGAGATGGGGTGTTCATTACCCACTCTACGTTCTCGCCGAGATTGCCATCGTTTGCACTGATTTGGCCGAAATGCTGGGGTCTGCAATCGCGCTTGTCCTCCTGTTCCCTGCGCTTCCGTTGTGGTCAGCCGTCTTATTGACCGCAGTTGACGTCGTGCTATTACTTGCTCTCGAGAATCCCTTGAAGAGCAGACCGGTCAAACTATTCGAGGGTGTCATTGGTGTGCTGGTGGGTAATAAGTCAACTTCCCCCGACGGACTATCTCACTATCTTTCAAGGTCCTCACTGTCCTCATCTGTATGGCAATTATTATGTCTAAAATACCTGTCAATTGGGGGGACTGTTTTCGTGGATTTATTCCGTCGAAGGGGCTCTTCGCGAGCGGTTCCCTCTATGCCTGTATGTGATACCTATTCGTCTATGCGGCTGCTCAATATCCGTTCAGCTGTGGGAATCGTGGGTTCCACCGTCATGCCACACGGTCTTTTCCTCGGATCCCATCTTGCAACGCAGGATCGATTAGCAAACGACTCCGAGCGAGATTTACCGCCATTCTCTGAGACTTCAATGTTGCACCAGATGACCTTGCTGCAGCGCATTCTGCGATCCATACGTTACACATTCGATTGGAGAAGGCTGTTCTGTATTTCTCACTCAGATGAGACTAGCTATCCGCCTAATGTCCGGACGCACGCTGATCGGGAGAACAACAAGCTCAGCTTCGTCAGATCGCACATGTATCATAGCATGGCTGATGTCATAACAAGCCTGATGGGTTTCGCTGTTATAATCAACTCGTTGTAAGCATGAGACGAAGTGGAGTTCTCGACGCCGTTTACTTTGCATCATAGGATCCTTATAATTTCGAGTGCTGTTTTCTATTACAACTCGGGAGCCCATGGAAGCGAGTCTCCGGCAAGCCTATTCGATGCCTACTCGTTAATTCAAGATAGAATTGGCACTGGTAAGTATATCACACTACATAATGTTCACTTTCTGATTGGAAGACAGGCGCTGCTCTTCTTTTCGCTCTCGCCTTGCTTGCTTCTGGACAAAGTGCATCCATCGTTGCTATCGTGGCTGGTCAGAGTGTGTCGGAAGGATTTTTGCACTGGAAAGTCGCGGTAGCACTCTATTTACTTGACCTCCGAGTCCTACCAGCGCTGACAGCTGTACCCTTAGCCCACACTTCGTCGTCTGATAACTCGAGTGCTTGGACTTATACCTTCCGTCATCGTCGCTTCTGTTATGGGCAAAGATGGTATAAGCTCGCTACTGGTTTGGAGTCAGGTGGCCTTGTCCATCATTCTGCCATTCATCATCTTTCCGCTCGTCTATCTAACTTCTTTATCACGCATCATGACTGTCAAGTCGCAATCGATGACGATTCCACCACAGCGTGTTTCTGGTTCGCCGGCGCTTCCTGTTGTCGATAATGACGATGAATCGAAGGACAAAGAAGCTACCCCCGAAGGTGAAGTAGTCGACTTTAGCAATGGCAAGATCGTAACGGGTGTCGGGTATTTCATCTGGATCCTCGTCGTTTCCGCCAATATTTACGCATTGGTTACCTTGTAGAGCACACACTTGTCTTGACCATGCAGCAGTACAGATATGCCTTGTAACTCTATCGCATTACAATACATGTATCCACATGGGCTCAGATTTGCCTTGTAGTGTATACCAAATGTGATGCTTGCTTGCAGAAGAGACGTTTGAGTCATTCTCAAACGTCTATTCTTCAAGCAAGGTGCCCAGCCGGCACCGCCAGCTATTTTTCTAGTACTATGTATGTAAGTAGTCGAGTCCCTTGGAATAATCCAGCATCATTTTGTTTGTTTGAAGGAGTGGCTCATATTACTGTATAGATCTGAACGTTGAATGACCCTCTTGAACGTGTTCTCTGCAGAGATCGAGAATGATGGGCATGATCTGGTCGCCAAGGTCTCCTGGCCAGAGGCTGTGCGCGTAAGCGAACCCGAAATGTTGGAGAAAGTACACGACATTGCACAGTACAATGATGACGTGAAAGGACACATTCCTGTGATGGTTTGGTCAAAGAAGTTCGAAGATACATCCACCGCTAAGATCAGGGAACGTCTTGGCCTACCCACTGGAGGAAGTCGTGTTCTGTATATGATGATCCTTCGTAAGCTGAAACCGATCACTGAGCTCGATGGTGACAGGTTTCTGTGCGCATGGTGCCAGTGGGCGACAGTGAAATGTGAGTCAATTCCATTGATATAGTCGGGTTGGATTGTTTACTTTCGCATCAAGGCCACCTTGCCCTCTGGAAGAATGGCATTTATCACCGAGACATCAGCCCATCCAATCTGATGTATTTTGAAGATGGAGAGAAGATTGTGGGTGCTCTCAACGACTTTGACTTGGCATCTACCGAAGATAGTGTTACTGCAAGCCAATGCACTGGAACGGTGCCCGACATGGATGTTCCAGAGCTTTTCCAGTTGGCTAGGATCGTTTTTTCTCAGGATCGACCGGATCATGAATTGTTCGGATTGGAGTTGATAGCTCGGATCAAGCTTCTTTGAATACACTTCAAACGGAGAGACATAGCGACGCGGCAAGCCGTCTTTATCATAGAAAGTCGTGGTCGTCATCGAAGGTATCATGTAATTTCGGAGTCCGCTGTTGACGTTGAAAAATCACGTTGCTTACTAATACTAAGGCACCAAGGCCACCTCCTTCTCGAGACGGAAACAAAAATGACTGGTGCTCTTGCTCACGATTTTGCATCTTTTCACATGCGAACTTTGGTATACGTTTTTCGCATACCGCGGAATGAATAATGAAAAGCGTTGTAATCAACTGATACATTCCAAGGAGTCAACTCGGAACAGAAAAAATGCTTGGGTACAAAGTATGACAGCATGATAGTGGACCTTGCGATAGTGAGAAGCCAGGGACAAAAGGCGACTAAGGTGCTAGAGGATTGATACAGTAGATCAAAACAGATCATGGTCACATCGAAAAGAAAAGAAGAAAAGGTTATGCTGGATAGGTGTCAGATCCTCAAAGAAAAAGTCTGGAAAGTGATCAATGTCGAGTCATGCGAGGCTCCTGATTGTTGTGCGCGTGCATGTGTATATTGTGAATATGATCAGTGTTTAACTAAGTCAAGCAAGACCCACTTTATGAAACATGTCATCTAACTTTCTGCCAAATGCGATAGGTTTGATCAGGTTATTATAAGGTCGTGTCAGTGATTGTCAAGATCGACAAGCAGGAAACGCACTATCCGTACATCACAGCCTTAAAAGCATTCCGTTTGTCTTCGAGTGAGGACTCGGACATGCCTGTCAACGCGAGGATTACTCTCGACTGCTAGTTCGAACGCGCACGCTCGGTTTGGTGAATCTGGACAGTCGTGCCGACTCCTGTTAAAGAATGAATTCGGCGAAACGGAGAGTGCACACCATCCAGGACTGGCATAGATAAATCTAACAACACCATGCTAACCCATCGCCACTCACTCAAATGGGCCTTCCGTCTGGAAGATTCCGACTCCCTGGGAACCGTCAACTGCTTCACGATATTCAAAACCCTTCAAGAACATAAGGAGACATCATCGCAGTTCATTGCCTTGCGCGCCTTTTTCGTAAGCCACTTGGCACAACCACGCAAGCAAGTCAGTGGGGATGAGCACGGACGAGGATGGTATCAGTGATGATTGATGGCATGGTTGCAAACTTGCAATCGGCGGGGTACCTTTTTTTGATGAGACGGGCCGCATGCGCTGATCAGATCACGACGGACCTGTACCCCCAATTCAATACGACCGCTCGCCTTCACCTCGACATGGCCCGACTGGACCATCGAGAATATTCGAAAGCGTTGCACACTTGAGAGTCATAGAATTACGGGTGCTGTCGGCCTCTCGGACGTTGTCGGATTCATCCGAGGATAATCGATCGATTAAATATAAACCCACGGTGACGGCAGAGTCGAAAGTGTCAAAGTGTCTCAGGCTCTGCTTGCTTTTATGCAACGCCTCCCTGTGGTTGCTTAAAGTGAACGTGTTCCTCTTGTTCTCCCACCGTCATGTCGCAAGTCCCTTCTCCACCTGAGCGTGAAGCCACTCGAACCGCTGCCACTCGAACTGGATGGTCTGCGAACCTTTATCGCGTTTCGTGGCGGATATTCCACCACGCTACGAAGCATACTGGTGTAGGAATCGTCTGCTCGGTCGCCTATTTCGACCCGTGAGTGATCTAAACTTCTATCATGCCACTACATGGATTGACAATTTCCCAAGTGGGAACTGGGGTGTTGATCTGCAGGCAGGCTCGCAATTTGGCTATACCCTGTTATTCACAGTTCTCCTTGCCGGTATAATTGCCACATTTTTGCAGGTTGGAGCTTTTGTGCCACCGCAGTCGGTCATCGCTGATATATCGTCACCACAGGTGTTGGCAGCTCGTTTGGGGGCAGTTACAGGTCTTGGTAAATTCTGTTGCTGCTGGCGCGATCAAAGTTGACTCTTGGACAGACCTCGCTTCACACTGTCGCCTGTTGCTCCACGATCGCCCTCGGCACAAGTTGTTGTGGAGATGGGGTGTTCATTACCCACTCTACGTTCTCGCCGAGATTGCCATCGTTTGCACTGATTTGGCCGAAATGCTGGGGTCTGCAATCGCACTTGTTCTCCTGTTCCCTGCGCTTCCGTTGTGGTCAGCCGTCTTATTGACCGCAGTTGATGTCATGCTATTACTTGCTCTCGAGAATCCCTTGAAGAGCAGACCGGTCAAACTATTCGAGGGTGTTATTGCTGTGCTGGTGGGTAATAAGTTATCTTCCCCCGAACTATCTCAATATCGTTCAAGGTCCTCACTGTCCTCATCTGTATGGCAATTATTATGTCTAAAGTACCTGTCAATTGGGGGGACTGTTTTCGTGGATTTATTCCATCGAAGGGGCTTTTCGCGAGCGATTCCCTCTATACCTGTATGTGCTACCTATTCGTCTATGCGGCTGCTCAACATCCGTTCAGCTGTGGGAATCGTGGGTGCCACCGTCATGCCACACAGTCTTTTCCTCGGATCCCATCTTGCAACGCAGGATCGATTAGCAAACGACTCGAAGCGAGATTTACCGCCATTCTCTGAGACTTCAATGTTGCACCAGATGACCTTGCTGCAGCGCATCCTGCGATCCATACGTTACACATTCAATTGGAGAAGGCTGTTCTGTATTTCTCACTCAGATGAGACTAGCTATCCGCCTAATGTCCGGACGCACGCTGATCGGGAGAACAACAAGCTCAGCTTCGTCAGATCGCACATGTATCATGGCATGGCTGATGTTATAACAAGCCTGATGGGTTTCGCTGTTATAATCAACTCGTTGTAAGTATGAGATGAAGTGCCAGAGTTCTCCACGCCATTTACTTTGCATCATAGGATCCTTATAATTTCGAGTGCTGTTTTCTATTACAACTCGGGAGCCCATGGAAGCGAGTCTCCGGCAAACCTATTCGATGCCTACTCGTTAATTCAAGATAGAGTTGGCACTGGTAAGTATATCACACTGTTTAATGTTCACTTTCTGACTGGAAGACAGGCGCTGCTCTTCTTTTCGCTCTCGCCTTGCTTGCTTCTGGACAAAGTGCATCCATCGTTGCTACCGTGGCTGGTCAGAGTGTGTCGGAAGGATTTTTGCACTGGAAAGTCACGGTAGCACTCCATTTACTTGACCTCCTACCAGCGCTGACAGCTGTACCCTTAGCCCACACTTCGTCGTCTGATAACTCGGGTGCTTGGACTTATACCTTCCGTCATCGTCGCTTCTGTTCTGGGCAAAGATGGTATAAGCTCGCTACTGGTTTGGAGTCAGGTGGCCTTGTCCATCATTCTGCCATTCATCATCTTTCCGCTCGTCTATCTAACTTCTTTGTCACGCATCATGACTGTCAAGTCGCAATCGATGACGATCCCACCACAGCGTATTTCTGGTTCGCCGGCGCCTCCTGCGGTCGACAATGACGATGAATCGAAGGACAAAGAAGCTACCCCCGAAGGTGAGGTAGTCGACTTTAGCAATGGCAAGATCGTAACGGGTGTCGGGTATTTTATCTGGATCCTCGTCATTGCCGCCAACATTTACGCATTGGTCACCTTGTAGAGCACACACTTTTCTTGACCATGCAGCAGTACAGATATGCCTTGTAACTCTATCGCACTACAATACATGTTTATTCCAAGGGACTCGACTACCTACATACATAGTATTAGAAAAATAGCCGGCGGTGCCGGCTGGGCACCTTGCTTGAAGAAGAGACGTTTGAGAATGCCCCAAACGTCTCTTCTGCAGGGAAGCATCACATTTTAGTATACACGACAAGGCAAGTCTGAGTCCATATAGACATCATCATTTTGTCTGTTGGGAGGAGTGGCTCGTATATATTACATAGGTCTGAACTTCTGCCTAAGCATTTGTCGCATTTTCATCAACGTACTTCCATTTCCGCGGTCTCCCTGGATTTGCTTTGTCGTTAGCCCCGGCTGATCAGTTTTTTTTCTCTTTCCCTTACTCTTGCTCGACGGTGGCTGTTCTTCAGTTTCAGTTTCTTTTCCTCGCTTTCGCGAGTACGTCAGAGCACTTCGCACAATACATTTTTTCCCCTTTCAAGTTGGGGGTTTGTTGGTTGGTCCTTGACCAAGGTCACGAGGTGAGGAAGACGAAGTGACACCTTTTTTGAAGAACTTGATCTCTTCCGAATTGATGTGCCTAGAATGAGTTGGCCTTCTTTAAGAAATTGTGGTGCAAACATGAACTCAATGGGAGAGTTTGATAGATTGCATTCAAGCCTTAGCCGCCCCCCAAATCAATTCTTCCCTTGGAACATGTAAGTAATGCCAAAGGGTGTTTCCAGACCTGTTTTCATGATGCAATGGAAACCCACGAGAATAAGATCAGTACTCAACGAGTCGCGTTGAGGAGAAAATGAAAAGAACAGGAGCTTATTACGGACTCAAGGCCTGGAGGTTACACCATCTGAATACCACTTTGGACGTGCCAAGATTTGAGGTGAATCGGCGGTGTCGGATCGTTGATCACGCCGGAACGGATGATCCTGGAACCTCGTGCAGTGAGTTACGGAGAGAGAACCGAGTTTGCGCACACATCACAACGGTACGTACATACCGTTACTAAGGCCTGAGCGCTGCGACTGCCGCGAGGCGTCGTAAGAACATCATTCGCGGTGATCGGAGGAGGGAAAAGATGCCCGAGGGAAGACGCGGAGACGCGGGGTGGACCAGAAGCAATAGGTATCAACGCCTGCCCTGGATCCTGTGGCCTACTTGGTAACAGCAAGTTACAGTAGCCGCATTGGCACCACTTTCGGGATATCCAGGAGAAGCCCAGCATCACGGCGTCTGTATGACGGGACTGAGGTAAATCACTTACCCTGGCTCCTATCGACACGGGATATTGATCATCATCAGGATGGTATCCAAGTAAGACGAGACACGTTGAAACGACCATCATGTTGGTCAACTTCATAGTTGAAAGGACAGACCCAGCGCTCAATCCAGACCAGCGACCATAACCAGCTGACCATCAGACGAACAAATACGAACTTCATAAAAATACTGTCACGAAACATTTACACGTGAAGTAGCGAAAATTATACGCTCTCAATCGTCCTAGCGTGCGCCATCATTTGTCTGACTCAACTTCGTTTCTGAGACGCCTGCCATACAATCGTCAGGAAGGAAAGCATCAATAAACGAGAAACTCACAAGGAAAGCCATCAGTTGCTGGTATCCAGGACCACCCGGCTGGGGTGCCCCAGGAGGCAGACTCGACATCGGAGGGGGCGACATCATTTGAGGAGGCGGAGGAGGCATCGCATATTGCGGAGCAGGTGATTGTTGGGGTGCAAGCGGAGCTTGCGGACCAGATGATTGCTGAAGTAACGCAAGAATGTTTGGAGGAAGTGATCCCATTCCGGGAGGCGCTTGTCCTGGTTGTGGCGTCTGGTTCTGTGGTGGCATTTGCCCATAAGGATTCGAGCTTTGACTGGGTAGAGCGGGGTATGGATGCACCGGTTGTGGCATAGATGGAGGAGGGTAATACGAGGCTG
The DNA here is from genome assembly GCA_038091415.1 of Leccinum variicolor. Classification (NCBI taxonomy): domain Eukaryota; kingdom Fungi; phylum Basidiomycota; class Agaricomycetes; order Boletales; family Boletaceae; genus Leccinum; species Leccinum variicolor. The sequence continues at coordinate 54,430 of JBBPOK010000016.1, read as the reverse complement.
GGCCAGGCGGCGGTTGTGCCATTGGTGGTGGCATTGAGAGTGCGGAAGTCGGAACCGGGCCAGCTGCTGGCTGTGTAGACAAGAGAGATGCCATTCCATTCTGGGGCTGCTTCAAGGCAGCCAACAGTTGTTGTACCTTTCGAGCTTGTTCCAAGCGATCATCGGATGCCTATGTTATATCAGGAACTGCTGCATATCTGAAATGATCGAAGGAAACGTACCGGTGGAGGAGGTGCTGGAGGAGGTTGGGTGTAGGCAGTTGTTGTACTTGGGGGTTCATTGTAGCCACCGCCAGCGGAATAAGGTGGACGTGCGTCAAAACGCTCCCCACCGTATCCACCTCTGTCACCACCATATCCACCTCTGTCGCCACCATACCCACCTCTGTCGCCACCATACCCACCTCTGTCACCACCATACCCACCTCTGTCGCCACCATACCCACCTCTATCGCTACCGTGACCACCTCGATCACCACCGTATCCACCTCTATCGCCACCGTGACCACCTCGATCACCACCGTAGTTTCGGCCACCACCTCGGCCACCCCTGGGTTCATCATCAAAGCCTCGTCTGTCACGATCTCTAGTATCATCTCTGCGGTCCCAACCTTCATCATAACCTCGGCCACGGCCTCTGCCTCGAGCACGACCGCGGCCTCGAAAGCTGTGACTTCGGTCCTCCCAGTCTCGACCTCCATCATATCTTGGCTCGCGGCTGAGGTGTCAGTTACATCAACCAATGCTTCGGAAGAAGTGGTGGAAAGCTTACCGTTGGGTGGCTGGACCGGTGATATCGGATTCCTCCCATGCGTATATGATATCCATCGTGCCATCTTGCAAGCCTTGATGACGTAGTCTATCGAAGGCCTCATCACAATTCTAGCTGGAGGTAAGCTAGACGGCAAATGATATAACGTGAAGCCTTACCCTCATATCATAAAACTCGACGTATCGCTGACTAGAATGAACATGAGCAACTAGTAAATAAACAAGAGAAAGTGCTACATACTCTGTACGGTCCCCCACGGGCATGACAGATTTGACATCTCCGAATTGTTGGAATTTGCGGCGAACTTCGTTGTCGTCAATGGGTTGACGGGAATCTTTCAGAGTTACTATGAGACAACCTTGGTATTGCTAACCTGGTGTTCAGAGACTGGTCGGACCACAAGGAGAGTTATGCTTACTTGGTTTTTCTCTCGGTCGCTTCCGCCTTGTTTCTGATCGTCTCGTGGTAGCGAATAATGGACATCAATCTGATGTAGAGCGCGTCTTCTGTCAAACCCAAAGCCATACTCGGAATTTGAGGAGGCACCCACAGGTCGACCGCTGATCTCGGAACCTTGCAAGCGCTCTCGGGCTCTCTCGGCAGCCCTTAGATCGTACTTCACAAGGGATTTCTCAGCATATTACAAAATGCCATCCCAAGTAACTTACGTATGTAACAAAGACCATGCCGCGTGTAGCGATCAAATCGAAAAAGGTCTTAATTTCCCCATGCTCTTCGAATGAACGGCGGACATCATCACTATTGGTTTCATACTGAAAATAAGAGTATCAGCACAAGAATGAACGGCCAATGCAAACTTTAAATGACTTGCCTTGATGTTCCGGATAAAAAGTGTCCGACAAGGTCGCTCGCGCTGTATGCGTTCTTCAATAATGGAATCATGAACTTTGTCATCACGTTCGCGGCGGATGGTCCTTCGAGTTCGGCCAAAACCTCCATCGTCATAGTTGGCATCGGCGACTTCTAACAGGGGTTGACACGGGTGAGATCAAGACTTCGGAAGGCAGAAAACCAAGCAAGTTGGCGGCGAGGCAGAATAAAGCAAGTAGCGCATCAAGTCGCATAGCACGAACAAAGAAAATCTCTGGAGAACTCAAAGCGTCATCGCATCGCCCAGGTCATAACGAAATGAGTGGATGACAATAATTTGGCAAACTCATTTCCCGGTGCTTCGTTGAGATGTCCAACTTCACCGCTTTCGCTAATTAATAGCTCAAAGCTTGCAACGAAGGCTCTTAACGTCTGCTGGGCCGCCAGCGAAAAACAATGTGGGGCTACCGGTTTACCCCGCCTTAACCGCGGCTCAACTGATGCGACGACGTATGACAACTGCCTATATTCGCACTGTATGTTCAGTCTTAATTTCAAGCGCACCTTCGAGATTGCCGTAGCCCTGAGTGTAGCCATCTGACGCGACGCTCTGGGTAGCATACTGAGCAGAGGGAGTTGACCCTGCATAACTACCACTTCCATTTTGATAGAAATTGTCTTGGGAGCCCGTATCGTAGCTATTGTATGGGCTGACTTCGACTTGATGTTGAGTTTGATCATAGGAACCGGAGCCGGAGGGGCCGTTGTCGTAGCCACTATGAAAGCTGCCTCGACCACGACCGAAGCCTCTCCCACGTGGAGTGCCGCCTCTTTGATTGTAGGATCTATCGGGACCTGGTCCACCGGGAGTACCACCCCTTCTGTGCCCACCGTCATAGGCGGCGGCTCCACCGTAAGGATGATGGCGATTCATTCTTTCTACTCCCTTCCTGTTCTTTTAGGATGGAGTTGCACGAGTACTGAGCGGGCGACCAAGAGCAAAGGCAGGGATGGTGATGATGATGACGGTTGCGAACAAGTCGAAAGAATCGTAAAATTTCCGCATGTACGATCCCGTGAGAACAGTCGCTTATATAAGCGAAGCCGCGCAAGGCTTGCGGTCGCAGCAGCTCGTTCAATCCCTTTCGTTTCCTACCCGCGACCAATGTCAAAACAGTTCCAGTTCAAGCTTGTTCTACTAGGTACATTTCTTCTTCTCGCACCATTCTAACCTCTCACTCTATCCTTTCAGGCGAGTCGGCAGTTGGGAAGTCTAGGTAAGGCGCTGCGTTGCGTCGTGAAGTCACCACACATGGATCTTGCAACAGCTTAGTATTGCGCTTCGTCAAGGACCAATTCGATGACTACCGAGAAAGTACCATTGGCGGTATGCTCTCTCTCCACGTCTGATATCCACCCACCGTTCACTCACGTTTCCACAGCTGCATTCTTGACACAAACCGTCACACTAGATGATCAAACGACAGTTAAATTCGAGATCTGGTACATCTGCGGCTCGAGCGGTGTGTCTCGATAGCTGACCACTTTTCAGGGATACCGCAGGTCAAGAACGGTACAAGGTATGTTGGCGCATTGAATGTTGTGAAACCAAAACATCTGATGCTTCTTTGATAGTCCCTCGTATGTCCATTTCATTCCGCACCCCCACAATAAAATTGAGCAGTACTTGGGGCACAGGCTCCTATGTACTATCGCAATGCAAACTGCGCAGTGGTAGTATACGACATTACTCAGGCGTCATCGCTCGAGAAGGCACGGAACTGGATTAGGGAACTCCAACGCCAAGCCGATCCATCTATAGTGATCGCTCTCTGCGGAAACAAGTCTGACCTTGCTGCCCGTCGCCAAGTCACACAGGAAGAGGCTCAGAAATACGCCGAGGAAGAAGGTCTGATGTGGAGCGAAACCAGCGCCAAGACCGGGGAGGGCGTAGCAGACATATTTACAGCCATTGGTACGTAAACATTGATTCTCGGTCACCACTATGATGACATAGCCCCACAATAGCTAAGAAACTACCGCTCATCGCACCCCCATCATCGCGGACGGGTGGTTCTCGCGGTGGCCCTCCTGGAGTGCGGCAGGGTGTTGATCTCAACAGGCAGGCTAACTCTCAGAATGGCGGCGATTCTTGCAACTGCTAGTCGCATGTGCTACTTCCCTTCGCTGTCCTCCTCCCGAACCTTCTCCTTGATTTGTCCCACTCTTACTCCACATGTAACATAGCGTACATTGCGGCATGCTCAACTTGGGTAGTAATAACATAACGGTGTGTTGACGATGTCAATACGAAATCATAGTATGCAAACCGCTCTAAATGATGCACCATGGCAATTGCTGGCGCTAACTATCTCGGCACTTGAATGTCCTTGCTCCCATCAGAGGCCATTGGCTACAGAAATCAAATAGCTTTAAGATCGTTAATGAACTCATGTATAGACTTCTCAGTCTTGAAACCATACGATAGGGACTGATGTCGTAGCAACGCTGATACCGCCGCGAGCTGCAACCTACGCAGAGTAGCCGAAGATCCTACTAGATCGACAGCATGTCGTAATTGACAAGAGGAGTTGCAAGGGCACTCTACGTGGAGCTCCTTGATACGTTCTAGATACTTGCGCACGAATGGTACCGAGGGTCCCTTGGCCACGTCCATGATATCAATGATGCGACGAAACCTGTTTGCCACATCGAGCATATCGAGCAGCCTTTCAAAGGTCTGCCTGCGAGAGCACCGGACCCAGGCAGAACGAAGTGAAGATAGAGAGGATCCTGACAACGCCAAGATAATCGCGCATAGCGAGTCAAAATTACAAAGTGCTCGACATTTCTAGCAAACGTTCAGAGATAACACACAAGCGGATGTCAAGATATAAATAACTTACCTCGGCCACACTTATCCAAACGTCCAGTGCCTCAGCTTGTTGTGGAACATGGTCGTATGCAAGTACAGACTCCCGAACCCACCACGCGATTTGGTCGTGAGTGTCGAAAAAGCACCGCAGGCCTGTCGCACCGGTGCTTCTTCGCCCCTTCATCCAATCGAAACAGTCGTTTCGACGTATGCTAGCGTAGTGTGTGTGCATCAAAACACAAAGCTGTTCGGCCAGGTCGTCTGAACTCCAAGTGAGGTCGAGCAACTGGAGGTCTGGAATTCTTCGATCCCGACGTGCCAGGCGAAAGCTTGAAGCGACGGGTTGGGATTGGCCGTCAACCTCATCGTCGGAGTCGGTGACGTCTCGGGATACGGCAAGCGGCCCAAAGACCGCAAATGATTCTTCGGCATCCCAGCCAGAGATAAGTTCTGGAACAATTTCATCTGGGCTAATGGGGATCGTCAAGCGAAGGAGCGACATTCGGTCGTCCACTCCGCATGGATGAGAAACGTAGCGCAGTGAAGCATCGAGTACTCGAGGGCTTGTGGGCCGACTAAGCTGTAAAGCCGGTGGTTCTAGTAGAAGGGGAGTTGGGGGAAAGTGTGATATCTGTGTCCGGTGAGGGGGCGGGTTCTCGGGCGTTGTTGGAAGAACGCAAACGTCTTCCCTGTCGTAAAATCGATCGTCATTTGACAGATTGGAGACTAACTCGTAACCATGGTTTTCAACTCTGTCGTCAGAGAAACCCTTAAACATAACGACATCCGTTGGCATCAGGAGCTGTAACGATGAAGCCTGTCCACTGTTTCAGCAACTTGGCACGAGGAACGCCTAACAACATACCCTGCTATCCTCAGAAAGACGAACCCATGAGTCATGAACAGCAGAGAGGGGAGGGTCATTTGAGTTCCCGCACGACCACCGTGTCTCGTCCGGATATCCCATAATCTCGCCTCTGTCTAAAGGCAGGACAAACGAGCTCGGTATCCACCCAATGTGGTCGCCCTGGGGTCGCATAGCCGCCCACCAACCGGAATGTTCTTGTTTGACTATCATCAGCACTTCGTCCTTGTGAAATGACAGATGGGCCGGATCCGAAGACTCGAAGTCGTGCATGCAGACGACATGCAAAGACTGTGGATTGCCCACACTGGGAGTCGAGCTGGAAACTGAGAGGCCACAATTGCTATAGGAAGACGAACTGGACCAAGACTCGGATGAGAATGTCGCGGACAGTGGCACATCTGTTGAGATACGTAGAGGCTTGCGCTGTTGAACTGTAGTGGCATCGAGGGAGTTCGACATGGTAAATGGAAAGGGGTGTCTAAGCACAAGTGATACGCACTTTATCCTTTCATCATTAGTTACCGTCGATCAGCGATCATCCATTGGTCTCTGATGGGTAATATGCATCCGCACACTTGATATCCTGTCACTGCTTGCGCGTGCTACAGAAGGGTCGGCTATTCCCAGCAACTGTATGACGACGCGAGCCTCCTTTGCAGAGATGAGACGAGGGTCACAAAGCCACGTCAGAACCAAACCTGCGGCGATCACGGACCTTGGCGACCAAGTCCAAAATACAGCGTCATAGCCTTGGGCAGAACACAGCATTCAAAAGACTTGGCTGGACACATGTCCCAGTCCCAGTCTAGGCCCCCGGTCCCTGGAGCCATGCCAGCAAGCTGAGACGATATCCCAAGCGAGTCAAAGAAGTTCAGAGCCGGGCACGAGCACCGCAGCGATGTACGATCCGGGGATCAACATGTTGACTTGACTTCAGTTGAAAATTGGACAAGTGAATGATGATCACACGACGTGAATTCGTAGCGGGCCGACGGTCGAGTTCAAGCAATCCTTGTTACGTAATCTTGCAGCGCTCTCACTTTTCACGTCAATATTATTCAATCGTAAGCGGCGCCCGGGAGCGCCAGTCCCCGACTCCTTCAGTTGAAAATTGGACAAGTGAATGATGATCACACGACACTCTGCAACCGATTGCTGCGGCTCCGGCCTCTCCTGTCGATCAACCAGGTATTCCAGCGCTTCGAACACCTTGGCTCGGATCACAGCGACCCAAGAACGGATACGTGTGCAAACTGAGCGCGCAAGCCCGGATGCGGAGACTCGGTGCTTCGGCCGTTTGCTGACGCCAGGTCACTTCCAGTTCAGATTTACGAAGGCCGAGGTCGGCTACAAATCAATGTAAAGAACTTTCATCCAAGCCACCGATCTCCAGCGCATCGGACTGCTTGTGAACGCCAGCCTTTGGTATGTCCGGTGCCAGTGTCGCATCATCAGCTCGTTCAGGCTGCATAGAGGCATCAACATCAATGACAGACGCAAAAGCAAATAATTTGCCTCAATTGATCAACCACCTTCCTATCGTCTTGTTGGATAAAGGACTCCATGGATATCCAGTCTTGAATGCCGCCTCGGCCTCGGTGCCCGCACGATGCGACCAGAAATCCTTACCAAAGACAAATTTGAAAAACTCGATCACAGAGATCATGCTGCAGTGATACAGCTCCGTATCAAAGTTTGGAGATTTCGGTAATCGCTCCTCGCGGACCACGAACAGATTTTTGGCGAGTAGCCAGAGTAACCGACTGACCAGCTCGCCACGTTGCCCCATGTCAATCATTCTTCCTCAACGTATCCAATGTTCCCAGTGACTGATCATTTTAGTGAAGCATATGCGCTGCAGCGCATGACAAGAAGGGTTCGGATGGGTAGGTGGTATAACCACATGCGATCCTCGGTCGTTTTAATGACCACACGGAGGTTGCTTGCAGTAGAAGATTCAATGAACCGAGCATTTTCCCTCTGTCCAACGCAAATGTCAAGGCCAAACCTCTGACTGAGTACCCCAAGGGCTTGCTCGGGAACTCGCATTCAGCTTTTGTGGCGCAAGTTCAAGCATCCCGATCAAATCATGCACTTCCGACTCCTTTAGAGACGACCAACTATTGGAACGACTCGTTAGCAATCCACATTTGGGAAGTACTAGGAACTCACATTGGGCGATACATGATGCTTCCGGCGATACAAAGTCACTGACCTTTGATTTCGTCGACGCGAAAAGTACCCAAACTCCCCCCACATCCCTAAAAGAAGGAACGAATGTCTTCCTGCCTAAGGGTCTGCCTACGGGAGACTAGATATCCCCCATGATCTACCAATTACGTCAAATAGCGGGTCAAGGGTAGGGATTTACGAAACCCACTTGGTTGTATGCGTCGTTCAATCGTTGACGTGGTGTTGTGACTCTAACTGGAGCCTCATGTCATTGCTCCAGCTTTAGACTACTGCGGCGCCATCACCATGACTGGTCAGCCGGGCTGACAGGTCGTCTTCAACAACCTTAAGATCTTGTTGAAAATGGCAGCAAAGAGAGTGCTTTTACGTTTGCGGGACTGGCGTATTTTATGTCCAAGATACAATTGCGAAGAACTCCAAGAACTTGTGTCGGTAGGATCATTCGGAAAAACATCTTTGATAGCTTTCTTCACCCTAGAGACTTCAAAGGTGTCCGAGGCTGATATGTTCGAAGAGGGGGATGCGCTTTCTATAATTATCCCCCTAAGCTTTTGATGACTGAGCCGCATCAAAACAAGGCCAAATAGCCATCATGGACAGTGATATGGATAGATGTCCTTCCCTCAGTTGTATCCCAAGAATTCAAACGCACCTTGGATCCGATAGGTTCATTGTATTCTTAAATATAGTACTAGCGTGGTGCGAACGCTACTAGTACTAGGCCGGTGACGAATAAATTTGGTGTCGCCGATATCGGCGACTCGGATCCGTTACTCGCCGGTGGAATTGCTGTGTGTTACACAGTCGCGACATTCAACAATGCCGCCCACTCCTGTATGGAATTCTGCAAAGGCCAAGGTAATGCAAACCCTTCCCAATCACAACGCAGTACTGATCGCGCTCTGTGCAGGTGCAACTTCGGTGCGTGCATCGGAGATGTCTTATCTGTTCATGATATTCAAACTGGATATCCCAGGCTCTCTGTTCAACGTCTCCGAACATTGCAACAGAAAAAGGAAGCCCAGGCGAAGAGTTCTCGCCGTGATATCGCATTCTTGTTAGAAAAGGGAAAGGTTGAGAGCGCACGGATCAAGGTGGAAGCGAGTAGGTGCTCGATCCAATTTACGCGGGAGCATATCCTAACTAGTACACGCCGTCATTCTCTCCCGCAGTCATTAATGAGGATATCAATCTTGAACTCTTAGAGCTCTTAGAGCTCTACTGTGAGCTCCTGATTGCCCGCTTTGGATTGCTCGATCAAAAGTGAGCATGAGCACCGAACCATATCATGGGTCGCGTAATTCCACGACGTCTCTCACAGCACGCGCGAACCTGATCAGGGTATCAAAGAGGGTGTCTATGCCATCATCCACGCTGCGCAGAGAGCCGAGGTAAAAGGTAATTGGGTTGTCGTTTTCCAGTCGCCAGCTGACTCCCTGGATCATTTGTACCATTTGCAAGAACTCCATGTACTACGCGAACTCCTCATGCACAAGTATGGTCGGGAACTCTCGACAGTAGTGATGGAAAACCGCGGAGATTGTGTGAGCAGCCGGGTAAGCACGCTTGGCCCCTAGTTTGTTCCGAGTCCCTGATGTCAACCATGATTCTGGTACGATCAGGTGGTGAAGAAGTTACTGGTCGAAACACCGTCGCCGGAATTAGTTGATGGCTATCTGACGGAGATAAGTCAAGCATATGGAGTCAAGTGGTCAGCTTCCATCCCGCAAGTGGTCGTCAGAGATGAAGCTGGCAAAACGGTTAGTGTGGCCTCCCTCGTTATCTTCCCACTCACCTATCTCCTATAGAATCGGACGCAGACTTCAGAGGAGTCTCTTCCAGGTTATTCGGAAGAGGGCTCCAGCTTGGGCATTGATAGACTACCTGACCTGCCTCCGATGGAAGAAGAGGAAGAAAAGCCCGCTAGAAGAACAAACAGTACGACAACGTCCACTGTGGAGACTCCCGCGGACGATTTCGAGACCTTGGCACGTCGTTTCCAGGAATTGAAAAAGCGCTAGCCAAGGTGGGTTGAACAGGAAACGTGGTGGTTTTAGTTTTGATGGTTTGATGTTGCACCACCCCGTTGTGAAACTGATCATCATACTCTGTTCATCCTGTGCGTTTATTGTAACGTTCCCGCGCTGCGGATCGGCTTATGAGTACATCCGTGTATGCCTCTTGATCAAGCGATATCCGCCGCCGATCTCGTCCGATAGCTAATTTGACGGAGAGATCTTCTGTGGTTTCGCCACGCATTCATCTTCTGCATTTGTTCCTCGCTCGGCACATGACGAGGTTGAAGCAAATGCAAATTGGGTCGGTGTTTCCTTGAACGTTTAGGTCTTCGGCAGCAGTGCGAGGACACGACGAGAATAGCTTTATACCTTGTAATATTTACTAGCCGGAACACGATGCACCGGCAGTCAAAGGGGTCAGGCAAGCACGATGCCAACGAAATCTCTTTATATCCGCACTGGACCCTGCAGTCTCACGGTCGAGTTTTGAGTTGCTCCAACTGGCGTGTTCTCGGCGTGTTCGGTTTAATTACCCCGACGAAGCGACTAAAACACTAGCACCGAGTACATACCATGTGTAGCTTATGTGGATACAGGCTGCCCAGCCTGCCAGGTGGAAGCTGTGATAGCTGTCTATACCTACATGGCTCGGAGGATTTGTAGGCACTGTCTACAACACGATGCTGCGGCGACCTGCGGGAAGCCTATGAAATGCCGAGATGGGAATACGTCGATGGATGTGTCTTTGGGTGTGGGTCGAAGAGTATGACGAGACAAGCTAGTGTTCTCCGCTATATCAGGGGTAATGAGGTGATAGTATGATGCACGAGGGACTCGGCTAAGGAGGATTGTCATTGGTATCGCGAGTCCGGCAGTCGGGCTGCAACATTGTCATCGAAGTAAGCGAGCTCAGATATGCCACATTTCGAGTTGGACATGACAGCGGTTCCGACGGGGGCGTCACTGATGCGCAAAATATTCATGTTCCGGGCGGAGCTGACTATCTCTCCGAACTGGCATGAACATGAATACTGTAGGCAAGTACTACTTATGAGATCTCATCGGAGATGGGACCAAACCCGAGCAATCTGAGAATGCCCGTGGAATTGCTATCGAGGAGCTCCGTCGTGCATATCTCCAGAGACGGCGAAATTTCTGGATCAAACCTTAAGGTGAGTTCACGTAAAAGGGTCCCATGCACACGAGAAGGCTCCTCGAGAGCGCTCAGCGGTGGAAAAGAAGCGATCGAGTTGGAGGTGCATTCTGAGCGGAGGAAGAGGTGGAAGGAAAGAGGCTCCAGATGTAGTCCTCGGGCGTTAGTGTAACTAATTCGTATTCACGCGGTTGCGGTTAGTGTGAATGACGGAGCAATATCCATGTCCGCCGAACTCCCACTTCCCCCCTCAAACTACAAATATCATTTATACTCTTTTCCATGTTCACCCGTTTCATCACTTATGCTGTCTGCCGCAATGCCTGCCCCCTCCTACACATCATTCTCCGACGATAGCGACAGCGACAGCGAATCTGATCGCTACACCGAAATGTCCCTCGACTCCAGCGTCGCCAGCTCCAGGACCTCCGTGGACGCCTCCATGCGTTCTGCATCCCCAGTTCCTTCTGTATTCTCCGTCACGAGCTCGATGCGCGCACAGGCTTACCGTCAAGAGTATGGTAGGGGCCTCAACAATTATTCCGATGTTTATCGCCTGCCAGCAGATGATGAGGAATTGGAGCGCCTCAGTCCGTTTGACTTCCCCCCTCTCATCTGTCTCCTCTTCTCATCCATGTTAAAGACAAACAACACGAAATGTTTTGCAAAGTCATGGGAAAGTATCCACCTGCCATGCCCGAAATAATGGCGGATGATGGCTTCGAAGTCAAGGCTATCCTTGATCTCGGTTGTGGAAGCGGCAGCTGGTCAGCCAACGTTTTCTCTGCGTAATACCTCGTGCATTTATCGCCGCCAACAGGATAATGGACATGGCGAGAGAGTTTCCCAATAGCAGTGCGGTCGCCGTTGATCTTGTTCCCATGCAGTCCTTGTGAGCTTCTATCCTAACCCTTTGATATAACCTTTCTTGACTGTCCGGAGATCTATGCCCTTAAATTGCAGGTGAGAGCTCACCTACCCCCTGACATTCGTGTGCCAGACATCGTCCCTTGATGCAGAAGCGAGGTGGACGACATCAATCTAGGTCTCGAACATTTCTACGGCGACTTCAACGTTGTGCATTGCCAACTTATCTCCTCGGGTGTAAGTTTCCCTCTGTCGTCTATCAGACGTAAGTTGAACTGGACTTCCATCTCCTCAGATTCGCGACTACCATGGTTTGATCGACCACATAAGTCATGTGCTCCGACCGGGCGGTCTGGTAGATCTCACCGAATTTCCGTTCAGTTTCACTGGGTTGGACAAACAATCTATCATTCCACCCGCTGGGTCATTTCACCCTCCATGGACCCCCCTTTTCATGTCTTATATAAGACGAGCAGTTGAAGCACGGGGAGGCGACGCGGATGCATCTACTCATCTACACGAGTGGGTAGCCAACCACCCAGCATTTGAAGACGTCGTGCATCGGCCGTTTTGGTTTCCGTGTTCTGCCTGGCTACCTGGAAATAGTCCGGAAACGAGATTTTGGAACGAGATTGGAGCAACGATGAGGGACGATATCAAGGTAGGCGATATCTATCTCCGCCGACGGGGCGTTGGTTTAATTTTTTTTTTACTGCAGGCATTCTTAAAGTCTGCTCGGCCACTGGTGCTCGGCCATGGCCTCTCGGAAGAGTTTGTCGACGCTATGGAGCACAATGCTTGCACCGAGCTCGACGAGGGTGTGACTCCGGTCTATGTTTTGATAGAAAATGTTTATGCCCGCAAGAGGCACTGACCGTAACACGATTGAGCGTACTTTTTCTCCCGCCTGCATTTTTGGGTTGTTCAGCATCACATCCAGTGTACCGTACTCATAACATATTGTATGATTCCCGATGGACGCTATATACTTACACACGATGTATCTAGCTCATCATCTATCAAATTCATCGAGCATCAACTTGTATCCTAGGTTGAGCAACACGGTCCACGTCCCCGTCCCCTCTTGAGTTTGGGGCCGAAGGTAGAAAAATGACCGAGGACGGAGCAAGACAGCAAGGGTTCCGGCGATGAATCAGGCCGACCACCTCGCGTTGGGAGATCGACGAAGTGAAGGTGAAGAAGTATGCGTATGGGCCCGTCGGAGACGGCCTTCTCGTTCTCCTTGCTGCTTCCTTCAAGCTGACACAAGATCGGGCCTAAGGCAATCACCGGTCACGATCCAGGTGACGCAAGCCGATAAATTATTGTCCTGGAATCTACGCCGCCGGAGACTGTGCTGCTTGCCAATGCTCCAGATGACTTCGCAGAACGAATAAGAAAGTCCCCGGGGGCCACCTGAGAAGAGGAAGAGGCGGCGAGGACCACCTACGTGACGCATCGAAATAATTGACTGGGGTTGTAAGGGGATGCCGGTGGGTGGGGAGCATGAGACCGTTGGGAGAAAACGTGCGACGGTTTCCCGGCCGCATTGCTAGCTTGACGTATCGCCTGCGAGCGCGTTATCGTCAAAAACCGAGCACCTGTTACGAAAAAAAAAAGTAATTGCCTGGACATTTCAGGTGCGAACCGGAGCAGTACCTCGCTGCGTCGTCGCGGAACCGAGATCGAGGATGAAGTGGCGAAGTGGGCGACGGGATGAAAAACGGGAATTTCGTGGCATGGTTTATGGACTCGGGCGAGAAAGTTGGCGGCGGGGATAGGAGTGCGGCTCCAATCTCTGCGATTATGTATGCCGCCCATTCCTCGCTACGCCACACAACTCTATTGACTCAGATCCGATACTCGAGGCATAAAATCCAGAGGTTCGGGTAATTGAATGCTTGGCAGCCTATCCAAACTTACTTTGTTGCGTGATTAGTACAATTGAAACTGACTTCTAAGAAAAAACAACATTTAAATCGGGGAGAGAGAACGGGCTCATAGTATGATAACCTTCCTGTGTTGAGAACTCCACCGCAATGCCACCATCGAGATCAGATTATCAGTCGGCCGGTTGTCGTAGGAAGAAACACATTCTCGAGTACCAAGTATGGAACTCAAAGCGAGATAGGTAAGCGTTCGTGGGTGCGGCAACGTTACGAACCCACCCGCTGCGTGAATCTGTCAGGCTATCGGCCGCATTCCTTGCGATTATTAACGGTGGAATCGATCCGGTTTGTGGTGCAGGAATTATCGCCCAGTTTCTTCTTGCCGTATAACAAAAGAGAATACAGTCCTTGGGTAAGCGGTCCACGTTTTAAATTTCAATAGGAGACGTCACATTGTCACTCCATGAGGCTGTATCTCCAGCAGACTGTCACGGTGTCCAAGTTGGCGGTCAACGTTCTTCACGCCCACCGAATGGAACGTTGCAAGTGAATACGAAGAGACCTACTGCCGTTAGTATGATAGGGGACTAGTAGTGGGTTCTGACCTGATTGGGTGTCTTCACTCCAAAGAATAAGGGAATAAATGAATACATTTAATTTAATTTTGACCCTACAAAAGGTAACCCTACATCTATTACTACTTGCCATCTTTAGGCCAATTTGAAACCATGCCAGAATTTCCTTAGTAGGTCAAGTTGCAAGAGCAAAAAGATCAGAACGGGCGAGATGAAACCTAGCGTCGCCGACCTCGCCGACCTCGAGGTGGATATACCAATTGATTCACATCCGCCTGAGCGAGCTGTTGGCCCATCGTAGGACTTGTGGCCTCAGCACTAACAGTGCATTTAACTTCCTCCGAGAGTGCTCGGGCGGAATATTGTCCGGTGGGCCTGTCCGAGTCGCTGCCTGTGTACCAATTTCGTGCCTTTTCGTTGCAACATTCCCCTTTTCGTCATTCGCGTTGGCGTTGCGCCAACTAGCATGCCATTGCCTTGGTTTTCCTCCCCTCCTTGTCGTGCAACCCCCAGTGCATTATTGATACCTTACCTCAAGTTGATGTTGCATGGACCACTTCATACTTCCACCCTTCGTGCCAATGTTGTCTACAGTCACTAGTGCTCGTGACTCATCCTACTTATCATGTCGTGCTTCCTTTCTTCTCTGTTACCATGGACGGCTAAAAAATTATTTTCAGCAGTCGGTGAGCCCGGGTGGGGTGGTGAACCGGTGAAAGGTGCATTAGTAATATCTGACATGAATATGACTATGACGTACTCTGCGCCTAAATGCGGTCAAGATTCAGCAGGATGAACTTGAGTCTTGAGAGCATTATTTATATCTCGGAGGGTCACCCGGTGCTGGTCTTTCAGACTGTCTTTGCAACTGATCCGTCGGAGGTGACTCGCTCCGATCGAACGTCGAGCGACGTGAAATATGTAGTTGCCTTTCGGCGTCTATAGTTTGATGAGCGACACTGCGGTCGGATGCGACAAGCGATGTAGACGACCACCTACCGCCATCCGGCCTCCAGCGAGGACATATCGGAGCAGCCTGCAACGGTCAACGGACGACGGTTCGAGCGCCGCGTCACAGAGGAAGTTGTGAGGAATTGTTACTTTGAAAGCTTTCATATCTCCTCTCGTTCGCATATGAGACGATGCCGTGACGTGTCTTCCGTCTGGGTACTTTAGCGCGCCACTTATGAGTCCTTCACGTGAAACTGGTCGAAAGAAGTTGACTGCACCGTGCGTGATCCAACGTCGTACGGTCTCGTTCATCGTTCCCTACCACTTTCATCTTCATCCTCATCTTCGATGATGCCACCGGTCAGTTGGCCTTCTTCCTCGACGTCCAACACTTCGATCTCCATGTGTCAACAATCCCTGCTCTTCCAGCACCCATGTTCGAACACATTTTGATCGACCCATTCGATCCCGTGCATACGCCAGTCCCCGGGCAGTTGAGAGCACGGACGCTGGCGAGCATCACCCAGTGCTCGGTACAGGCTGGGGCGGGACTAGGAATCGTGTATGTCCTTGGGGATCGAACATAATGAGAATGGGGCCAGATCATGTAGTGCTTCGGGGTCGTAAGAGATTCAGGTGTTTGCTGTCAGTAGCAAAGAACACGATGAATATGGCGAGGTGATAATTCAAAGCAAATTCCGCGAAAGCAGCGGTACATACTTGGATGTCTGTGTGAGTTACCCTGTGAGTGGCTGAGAACCGTGACTCCACTGCCATTCCGACCGTCTGGAATAGAGGGTGGGGCGGACGCGTTCGATAATGAGGATGAAAGAGTGCCCGAGCGGAACAGAGGGTACTGCGAGGTCGAATAGCGGTGGGGGCGTGTGTGTGGAACTGTCGCATCGCATCCTCGGTAGGCCTTAGTGAACAGTCTGCTCCGAATAAAAGAAAGGTTTCGCTATTGATTGAACCTCTCGCGGCCCGATAAAATTACAGCCAGTGGATCATGCTCATCGCAGAGTTGTCCGGGCTTACTAAGTATTGGAAGGATGATGAGTCTTCAGCACGATTAATTCTCTTGAGGAGGTCATGTTGAACAGGAGTCAATGTCGACTTACCAAATACGGAACCCTAGCTAAGTAAACCCTAATTCACACGACTCTACCAAATTCTTTGAGTTCAAGACCTGCTCACCGTCGTCGTCTGCCATGGCCTACGTGTCCAAAAAAGAAGAAGATAGCAACCTCAGCTTCTACAACAACAACAAGACTACCATCATACAGGAGGCCCGTGCGTTCAATGAGTCGCCCATCAGCCCGCGGAAATGTAGGGCCCTGCTCACGAAGATCATCTATCTCGTTTACATTGGCGAGACCTTGACCTCGCAGGAAGCCACTACGTTGTTCTTCGGTACCACCAAACTGTTCCAACACAAGGATGTAAGTCGAACGAGTTCCACCGACTCGAGGAATGCCTATTAATCACAATGTGATACAGAGTGCATTGAGGCAGATGGTCTACCTCGCGATCAAGGAACTGGCCACTACAGCAGAGGACGTGATCATGGTCACGAGCAGCATCATGAAAGACATGCAGCCAAACTCCGAGGTTATTTACAGGCCAAATTCTATTCGTGCATTATGCCGAATTATCGATGCAAGTGTCGGTACCTCAATGCCTTGGTAGCTAACTCATTTTCTACAGCCTTCCATGGCACAAGGCGTTGAGCGTTTCTTCAAAGCCGCCATAGTAGATCGCACGCCTTCCATATCATCCGCCGCGTTGGTTTCTTCTTACCATCTCTTCCCCCACGCAAAAGATGTGGTGAAACGATGGGTCAACGAAGCCCAAGAGGCAGTCAATGCAAAACCGTCTCCCTCTTTGTTTAGCACTTCCTCGGGGGGTTACCTCAATTTCGGGTCATCTTCGAGTTCATCAAACAGCGGATACCAACCTATTCCCTCGACCAGTTACATCACCCAGTATCATGCTCTCGGTTTGCTTTACCTCATCCGCCAGCAAGATAGAATGGCAGTCACCAAGATGATTCAGCAACTTGGTGGTGGCAAATCTGGCGCCGGCACGACATTGAAGAACTCGATGGCTCTATGTATGCTAATCCGCTATGCTGCCAAGGTCATGGAGGAGGATCCAAAGTACGCAGTGCGTCATGCAGAAATGCGTCCCAGTCTCACCGTTGTTTTAGTGTACAAAAGCAAATTTTGGACCTACTTGACGGCTGGCTACGGCATAAGAGCGATATGGTGAACTTCGAGGCTGCCCGTGCCATTTGCGAGATGAAGCACGTCGCTGCTACACAATTGACCAAGCCTATTGCAGGTTTGTTCTCGCCCTTTTTCATACCCTTGCGTTTCTCAACGTACCTTCTAGTCCTTCAACTTTTCCTTTCGTCCCCGAAACCGGTCTTGAAGTTCGCTGCAACTCGCACCCTCGCTGCGCTTGCCTTGACGCACCCGGCAAGCGTAGCTGCGTGCAACGTCGACCTGGAAAATCTCATCGCCGACCCCAACAGGAGCGTTGCTACATACGCCATCACTACCCTGCTCAAGGTACTGTCATGTTGTTCTGCTGGTCTATTTAGTGCTCATATCCTTCAGACTGGCAACGAGGCCTCGGTGGACCGCCTTATGAAGCAAATCACAGGTTTCATGTCAGAAATCAGCGACGAGTTCAAAGTCATCGTTGTCGATGCCATCCGATCCCTCTGTATCAAATTTCCTTCCAAGCACGCGTCAATGCTCGCCTTTTTATCCGGCGTCTTGCGCGACGAGGGTGGATACGAGTTCAAGCGGGCTGTCGTGGAAGCCATGTTCGACATGATCAAGTACATTGTGGAATGCAAAGAACAGGCGCTTTCACACTTGTGTGAGTTCATCGAAGACTGCGAATTCACGAAGCTCTCCGTCCGTATCCTTTATTTGCTCGGCGTCGAGGGACCAAAGTCTCCTCAACCTACGAAGTACATTCGATACATTTACAACCGCGTCGTATTGGAAAATGCAATAGTCCGCGCTGCTGCCGTATCAAGTCTGGCCAAGTTCGGTGTTAATGCAATTGATGCTGGTCTGCGTCGCAGTGTCGGAGTTTTGCTCAACAGGTTGGTCTTTCTTATCTTCGTTTTACACGACTCCTGATCCCTGCAAGGTGCTTGGATGATGTTGATGACGAGGTTCGCGATCGTGCAGCCATGTATGTGAGAGTATTCAATGAGAAACCACTTGCGGATGCGTACGTGAAAGAAGGTATGTATTTGCCCGCTTTATCAAGGCTATCATGGGTGACGCTCGCTTCTGACAGAGTCGGTGTTCTCTCTGGCCGCACTGGAGTCAAAGCTGGTTGCATACGTCAACGATCCCGCTGCCGCCGCTCAACCATTTGACACATCTTCAATACCCAAGATTAGCCGAGCCCAGTTGGCGGCAGAATCGACCCGTAAGCGAATCCATGCACATGATGGGAGATGATCTTACCAGATCTTTCAAGGCCCAAGTACATTGGATACAATCGCTGCTCCTACCAGAACCAACGCGTCGCCGCCTCCACCAACTGCAGCGGAGACTCAGTCGACTTATGCACAACAACTAACCGAAGTCGCTGAATTAGCAGAATATGGCCCAGTTCTGAACAGCAGCATAAAACCGGTGCAGTTAACGGAGACGGAGACAGAATACCAGGTTACGTGTGTCAAGCATATATTCCAGGAACACGTCGTATTTCAGGTGCGAGATAGATGTTAGTGACTTTGATGGCGGTACTGATTGGGAGACAGTTCAATGTCTCGAATACGCTTCCCGACACCGTGCTGGAGCAAGTCTTTGTGATCATGCAACCTCAGACAGAGTCGGGACTGACAGAAGACTTCATACTTCCTGTTCCAACGCTCGCGGCATCAACTTCACCGAGCATCGTCTACGTCTCGTTTACGCGGGATTCGCCAGAGGAATATGTCACGGCATCGTTCCAGTGTGTGCTCAAGTTCGTCAGCAAGGAACTTGATCCCTCCACCGGGGAACCCGAGGAAGAAGGATACGAAGACGAGTACCAATTGGAAGATGTGGAGCTTACCGCCGGCGGGGACTACTTGATACCGAGTTATTCATCGTTCTCCTCAGAGTGGGAGCGGTTGCGCTCGGGCGCATCTGCCACGGAGACATTTTCTCTCACCGCTATGGAAAGCATCAAAGGTGGGTCGAACCATGTTTTTTGATACGCTGTGGTTATTGACGATCCCAATCACGGCATACGTGTATTTGCATGGGTACTGCGACTCTCACGAACGTCACAGCTGCATGCGACTCGATCATTGAGATCCTTAACATGGAACCGCTGGGAGGCACAGAGACGCCGGGCTCCCCATCGGTACACACGCTGCAACTGTCTGGGCTGGTCACTGGCGGGGGCGGAAAGGTGCTTGCGAGGTGTCGGATGACGTTCTTGAAAGGACAAGGGGTTACTCTGGAGGTGGGTGTGCGTGCCGAGCAAGAGAGCGCATGTGCACTGGTGATGTCTGCGATTGGTGGTTGAAACACAATTAATGACTTGTCTTCTCACCAATTTCCCGGTTCGTTTTGAGTGAGAATAATCCCGTCACCGAAGCTGTGGGCGGTCCCCGGGCGCATCCTCACATGCCGACCAAGCAAGTGAGACACATCTTATTATAAGGCGATGAGGTGATCTCGTGTGGAACGTTCCCCGGGCACATCCCCCGAAGCTATATAATTCATCAGCGGGAGAAAGAGATAGATATTGTTCACTCGACGTCGCGTCCGAGCCGAGCAGTACAAGAACCACATATGGCGGTGACAATTCATCCTCAACCAGAGTCGTCGTCCTCCGCGACTCATAGCGGGGACACAAAGCGCCGGTCGACAGCTGCATCCTCGACCATGCCAGCTCCGCCGTTGCCCACCCCAAAGGTCATCCATGTCAACACCAGAGGCGCCGTAATTCTGGCAGAGGAATCCCCCCAGGTGTGTGTTGTTTGCATGCTGCCAAATTGGCTTCCTGACAGGCGTCTGTTCTCCCCAAGACACGAGACAGCAGAGGGATATACCTCCCAAACTACATCGAGCCCGTCTCCTACATCGCTGTCGACGTACGTTTGCGCCTCCTGGTCGCACCACTCACTTCATCGCGTTGTTTCTAGATTGGTGGCTCCCTCGCCAAGGTCGTCTATTTCACTCGTTCACCTGAGCCACCTTCTCCGTCCATCGCTGCGACCAGAGGTAGTTCCTCTGAACCAGACAGCCCCTCGACCTCGCCATCCCAGAGTCCCCTATCGCTACGTTCGCCACCCATCCCCCCAAGTTCGTCTCATACGCGTAACGGTACACTCACCCCCCTCGTGCTCGAGTCGCATGCAAATGACCACAGTGACGCCCTTGACACCGACCTGCTGCGGTCCACCATCCTCCATCGCGCAGCGCGGGTCCATCATATTCCCGGTGGCTCCATCAATTTCGAGCGCTTCGAGACTTCCGATATATCGGCTCTCATCACGTTCATTTCCGACCTCATCAGTCGTTCTGCTGTCGCTAACGGCGTCTCGATCGAGGAGATGCGACGGGGTGTCAAGATCATGGCGACCGGAGGGGGTGCGCACAAATTTGGGGAGCTGTTCGAGAAGGAACTATCGGTCGAAGTCCGGCGCGAGGACGAGATGGAGTGCCTGATCGAAGGGATGAAGTTCATGGCCATGATCCCGGACGAGGTGTACTACTTTTCGGACGAGCTCATCTCGGAACTCTCCCACCCAGGCACGACCAAAGGCGCGGGAGATGGGGACGGTGACTCGGCTACCTCGACATCTGCCGATCAGGCCGCGCTCGAGCGGCCGTCGCCTAATCCGCCAAAGTTTGCGGTTATGTTTGAATCTGAGGAACCCTCGGCCCATCTTCCGTGTTTGCTTGTCAACATCGGTTCCGGTGTATCCATCATCAAGGTTGATGCCGATGGCACGTTTGAGCGCGTGAGCGGTACTAGTCTTGGTGGCGGTACCTTGTGGGGATTGCTAAGCTTGCTTACGCCTGCCCGAACGTTTGATGGTGAGTAAATGGTTGATCATGTCCATACGACCACTGACGGCAATTTTTCTTGGCAGAGATGTTGGCCCTATCCGAGGAGGGTGATAATGCCACCGTGGACATGCTTGTTGGCGACATTTATGGGACGGATTACACGAAGCTCGGGCTGAAATCGACGACGATCGCGAGTTCCTTTGGCAAGGTCTTTAAGCACACCGGCGAGGGGAAGGAACGCGGGACGTTCAAAGCAGAGGATATCAGTAGAAGTCTGCTTTATGCAGTGTCGAACAACATTGGACAGATTGCGTGCGTGGTGGCTATTCGTCGACCTCGGTTGAGATCACCTGACCGTGCCCGGTATAGATACATGAACGCGGAGAAGTACGGCTTGGACAGGATATACTTTGGGGGTTGTTTTATTCGCGGTTAGTTTTGACCACACCTCGGACGTACGGGATTGCTCATGCTGTTGCAGGACATGCAACTACGATTACCACCCTGTCGTATGCGATACGGTTCTGGAGCAAGGGCACGAAACGTGCGCTCTTTTTGAGACACGAAGGATTCCTGTGCGTATCTTTTGGGTGTATTTTCTGCTGTGCTCCACGTTTACGCCCACATGTCGATGGCAGAGGCTCAATCGGTGCATGGGTCAAGAACATTGACGCGGAAGAAACCCAAGGGGGATCGCCGGCAGCCAGTTCCTCGTGATTTGGGCAAGGGATAGTGACGCGGTCTCACACGTTTCGATGCCCAGACGTACCCCACGAGGAGAATAATTTCTCACCACGACTATAAAAATACCTTGCATACTCTCACTGCCACGGATGACTGCATAGACCCTTATTTTAAATAAGTCTATGTAGTAAGTGAAACCAGTACTGTAATTGTAAATTACGTTATTGTGTCAGCATATACAATGTACTCGAAATGTGCGCTGTAAATTTGGTGGAGCTAGCCTGATCAGATTTGCGTTGGGTGTCGATTACTCGTGCCGGTTCGAGGGAAATGGGAACATCGATGCCACTCGTTAGCTTCGTTCTATTCAGTTGATCGAAACTGGATCCGCTCTACAGCCGCCACATGGCTGTATCCGGGTACTGGGTGAGATGGGGGGGATCTGGATAGGCTGCCAGTGAGCGAGCACTTTGCGCGGATATGAAGGGGACACACACGCTAGTACGGCAAGGAGAGATCGGGAGGTGCCAGCCTAGTGGTGACACTGTAAATTTATATTATTTGCGTGGCCCGGAATGAAATTAGCATCAGATAGGCACGATGATGTAATCACTATTATACCACGTGCAACTAACCGTCGAGGTCATGAAAAAAAAAAAAGAATGAACGCAAGTTTCATGAGGTGAAACGTCCGCGACAGGGTCGAACGCTGCAAGGTTGACGAGGTTCTCGTGAAGTTGTGGAGGGGGTCTGTGTGAGAAAAGGGGGTGAGCAGATGGACAGTTAGTAGGCGTGTGAATATTGAGCTGTTAGCAGAGAGGTACCGATTGTGGAATATTGCCAGAGCTCGATATACAGAGCCTTTGTCATGTCGCAAGCTTGACTTTTCTCTTCTCCTCTCGACCACTCCATGCACCGTCTACACCACTCGTCCCCGCCTCTCTCAGCAAAAAGGCTCTCCCATCACAGACCTGCCCTATCTCCTGCACCCTACCCAACCACATACGATGGCGACGACGACAGACGCTCCATAGACGAGATGCCATCAGCCAGGAGGTCACACAAGCACCTCGACCACGACAATTCAGACAAGTCTTCCAAGAAGCCCCGCCATCGCCACAGCCCTGCCCAGCTGGCAGCTCTCAACGAACTCTTTGACCGGAACGAACACCCCAGTCTGGAGGAACGCACAGAGCTCGCTGAGAGGCTTAGAATGTAAGTTCCCTCATTTGGAAATATGTACTTATCAATTCACGGACGCTCGTCGCCATCGATATTCAGGGAAACCAAGACCGTCAACGCCTGGTTTCAAAACAAGCGAGCGTCTACAAAGAAACGCAACAAGACAACCACTGCCGAGCATACCACCGCCCCAGCCATCAACGATTTTGCACCCGAAAAATCGACCAAGCAACCGTCATCCAATCTGCCGTCAATAGCCAACCTGCTTAATTCCACCCCTCCTGTGGCTGCGGCACAGCTCCCGCCACACTCGTCACGCCCTCATCATGGCACATCCTCGTCCGCTCGCAGATCCAGGCAAAAGGATCTGCATCTCAATGACCATATCCTCGCAGACCCCATTATTAGTATGAGTCATCACCCACAGGAGACTGCCCTCGAGAGCTCCTTTTTCGCTGGTCCTTCCGAGTTCTTTGGACAGGATCGGTTCATATTATCCCACCATCGTGGGCATCATCCCGAGACGGGGGCTGTGCACCCCTCACATAATCCAGACTCGGACCGCATTCTTCCTGATGCGGATAGCCGTTTCGTGTCCGAGAACGATGGTCTCCCCTCCCGAAGGGCTCGCAACGAGGTAGCAAGAATGCGTACCTCTCCAGAACAGGCAGAGGAACTGCGCCGTGCTTACGCCCTCAATGACCACCCCACACGCGATCAAAGACAAGAGCTTGCTGACAAAATCGGCATGTATGTCATCTCCGGCTCATCCCTTGTTTGCCTGCTTAATCCTCATGTTCATTCTTTCCTTTTCAGGCGTCTGCAGAGCGTAACCAATTGGTTTCAGAACCAACGCAGTCAAGCAAAGAAGCACAGAGAATCTTCCTCTACCCCGGATGTTTCTGCACATCCCGCACACAGACAGCCCCCTCCTGCCGGCGCTGCCAGTGTGCATACGTCCCACTTGTCTCACCCTGCTCTTCCCCCTCGATCTCACCACCCTTCGTTAATCATCCCAGCACGTGATTCCCGTTCGACCTCGTCCAAACTATCGTCTGCTGTAACCGACGATTACCGGGAAGTCTCTACTCCCCGGAGCAGGATGTCGTTGCCCCCTTCACTAAGTTCTCGCATGTCTTCTCCGCGAACGCGGAGAAATGCCCCGCCCTATTCTAGGGAGCCGAGAGACCTTCACATGGATGAAGGCAGTGGGGGCGCCGGGGCCGACGACGGACTCGCACGTCCTCGACGTTCGCGTCCGGAGCCACATCAACTCAATGCACTCAAGAAGCTGCTTCATCGGACGTTGACGCCCTCAATAGAGGAGCGAAATGCACTAGCATTGGAGATTGGCATGTGAGTTCCCGTTTCGGTGATAATCCTGGAATGGTCGTTCATTGTTATCTAGGGATGTCGGCAAGGTCACCAACTGGTTCCGTAATATCCGCCAGAATGCTCGTAAGCGCGGAAGGCGCGGGGGAACACATGCGACTGCCAATCCGCATGAACACGATATCTCGTCTGGGTCTTCTGTGTATGACGACGACGATGCCATGGACCTCGTCTACGAGGATATCATGGACCAGGAGATGGACGAACGGAGCGAGGAAGAGTATCAAGAGGCTGTGACTCCCTTCACTGACGTTTCGTCATCACCACCTCCAAATAAACGGCCAAGATCGCATCTGCCTGGCCCTGACGGCATGGAGCCCGTAGACATGGGCTTCGTCGGGCCACCCTCATTCCAGGACTTGAGAAAAGCTGTCGGAATGACGCCGGTCAGTGGCCCCAGCGATTATGACCTGGGGATGAATACTGTCACGTATTCCGGCGTAAAAATTGAGGATGCGCTATTGTTGTTGAGCTTCCATCAACATGTTGTTCACTAAGGCGAGTAGTAATCGGCGTTCATCCCATAGGCTTCTCCGCTAACCCGCCGAAGTAGACCCTTGATGTAATTGCTTCGATTCCGTGATTGTGTATCATCCACATTCGTTGCCATCATCACTTGTAAGCCTGAAACTGCACGTCAACGTTGTTTGTGCAGTGCCTCCGTCTCCAGCATATCCGTTATTATTGATTAATTGTTCACTCTTATTTATTCCTTTCCGCTGTGCCAACACATTGAAAGTGATTGATTGCATTGGTGCCATGTTTTTGCTCTTGCTGCATATCCTGTCCGGGTCTGAGAAGCCCTCGCTTGCATCCTTACATCACCAACCAGCAGTGTCGTAAAAGCATGTGTCATATGCTGTGTAGATAAACCATCGAAGCAGTCATGTAAGTAAAGTGTACAGCATAAAGAAGAACGAATGGTATACGCGTGACGGCGTGATGGGCCTAGAAAAAATAATCAAGATCCGCTACCCGCTCCCACCGTGTGTGCGGGGGAAGCTATATCGAATTACGTCGTGCACTCCTGCCCTTGCGCGTGGCTTTGCTCTTGTTGGCGTTCGGTCCGTCGATGGTCAGGGTAGGCATCTTTCCTTGCTCTTCCCATTGGTCCATGAACTCGCACGCGGCCAAGTAGCCCTTTTGCTCGAGCTCGTCGTATTTGTGAAAGTCTAGCAATCCGTACTGTTGGAAGGCGTGGTCAGGATCTCATCGTCGCTCAAAAGAAACGCTTCGCTTACGTTCAAAACGGGCATGCCCATATACAACACTCCTGGGGTAACCTTGGCTTCTTCGAGCGTCCTGACACTCGCCGTGCTTTAAAAGAAAGTGACTTGAGAACCGAAACAAGGAGAGAGTGAGTGGTCGACTGACTAGGTGAGCCGACCCTGTATCTTGGGTATCGCCGGTACATTATCCGCTTCCGAGAACCGAAACCATTTGTTGAAGAGGAGCCACCATCCAGACAAGGAGTCTCCATAGTAGCGAGGCGAGTTGTCGTCGATCTGCAAAACGGATTAGCGCACAAATATCGAGACTTTCGGCGGACGACGTACGGCACCGGGGTCCGCTGCAAACACGACGCTCGCTCCCATCGAGAGGCTGGTCGTTACCTAAAGAACTTTCAGCTTCGTTCGGCAGCCTGAATAAATCATCCCGGCCACTTACAGGTAGATTGTCAACTAGTTGCCGAGAACCAGGTCAAACTCAGCACTGCGAGCAATATAATATAAAAGACTTACGATAACCGCCATCGACGAGCATGCTACCATTATCACACATTGGAGGCAACATGCCAGCCAAGGTCATGGATGCACCTGACCATACAAATTGTAGCATGAGAAATAGAGCACATGAAGAACGTGACGCACGAATGTATCTCCAGGCATAACCAGTGTCATGTATGTCCATACACGACGTGTTGAGATTCGTCGAGTTGCAAAAATAAGGAAGCCACATGTCCTCGATGTGAAGATCATAGAAGGTCTGACATGACGGGTTGCTCAATACGGCTTTCCGGAGTCCTGCAATCACTTACCTCATAGATTTTGCGATTGAAATCATGTCCCTATTTAGAGTAAGTGCTAAGTATTTCATCTTCGGTATGAAAACACCTACCGTGGTGTACGCCACTAGCGGATAAGTTAGATCACATATGGTGCCCCAGTAATTTCCCATTCGACGGCAAAACTGCTTCGTTCGACTTGAACAATACATCAAGTCGTTGTAGTGCGCATATAGACCACCGATGAAAGCCCCTATGCTCGTTCCGGCAATACTGTCGATGGGAATACCCCGTTCTTGCAGGGCTCGGATGACACCCTGAAGGCACGAACAAGTCAAGGTTGGTATCCCCATGGAGATGGGAAAAAGGACCACTCACGACGTGCGACAGCCCGCGCGCGCCGCCACCCCCAAGCACGACTGCGACTGATTTACCACAAAGCTTCCTGGCTAGTCGCGAGAAATCGTTGGTCAAGGGATCGCTTTGGGGACGGGTATTCGTTGGCACTCTGTATGCCCGTACGCTATTCTGCACTTTGCGCTTGAGGTTTCTGAGGGGAATGACACCTTGGGGTTCCGGTGGGAACGATGTCTTAGCGGTAGGCACAGGGAGACCCTGGAGTTTGAGATTACATATTAACATTTTAATGACGCATGGCTGCATAGCACCCACTGGCAGTTCAACGTGAGAGTGTTGATGAACCCACGGTCGGTTCTGTATTGTACGTTAGCATAAGAAGCTTTGTACTTATCTTAATGTACTAACCTTGAGCCACTCTCTCGTTGATCCAGGCGTAACCGATCGTTCTGGGTGGAGAAGCACAAGGTCCTTCCGAGCAGTGGTCTTCATGGAGAGGAGAAGGCGCTCGTACTCCCCGATACTCGGATCATCTCCCATACCAACAACCATGACGAAATCCGCCTGAAAACATGAGCTACGTCCCGAATCGATAAACTGTGCCTACCTGTCGAATGCATGTCTGCGTCCAGGGACTGTTGACAGGCGAATCAGCGACATACAGTACGATACGGTACCGCTCTTCTTGATCGGCTAACCACGCCGCAACTTTAAGTTTTCCCATTCTGGAAAAGGCTTGCCATCCAAGGTGACCCGAAATAGAAGCTTGGCTGAGATACGAAGTTTTTGCACCTATCTCCTCCAACGCAGCCTTGAGCTTCCGTGCGAATGTAGCAACAGGAACTTGCCGAGCCGCAGGGAGAATGGCCACGGTCTTCAGATTTGTGTTATTCTGACCCAGTTCTGTCGTCGTGAGTGGACGACGGACTTTCGAGGATACATCTATCTCCCTGCGTACCCGGGAAGCGATGGTACGCAGAAGCCTAGGAACTCAATGAGCATGTTAGTGTAACGTTCGAAATCGTGACATACTGTGCCGCAGCGCGCGGGTTGCTAGCAAGGATATGTAAATATGACTGGGGCTCATCAACTTCAAGGAGTACCCACCGCGATGAGATAGCATTGAAAAGGGTTTGTGGCATACGGATCAGCTCAGAATCACGGATAGCATGCATCGTCGTCCGACGTGGCGAATTAGCGATCACGTCAAGCTCTCCGACCGTGTCACCTTGCCCGTATTCGCCAATGATCGTCACTTTCCCGTTTTCCCCCTCGGTTATGCAACGCAATCGTCCATTGATGACAATGTAGAAGCTGTCACTGGCGTCCTGGGGCCTCCAAAGAACCTGGCCAGCATCGACTTGCATCCAGTCCAACGAGGCATCGATCTGCAACACTGGAATGACGTGAGGAACCATCATCTTGTAATCGAGCGCGAATATGCGTACCGGTTGGGGAGAGCAACGAGATCAATCGTTTCGCCAGCGTCAGTTGAACAATAGGCCGCTTCGCCAACAGCCGTTCCAAAGCCTTGGCGGACAAAAACCCAACGTACGTATCCGTCTTGGCCTGAATGTCAACATAAGAAGGTATACCGCAAAGAGCAGCTGACAAGGAGATCAGTCAAAAGTGTTAACGGTACGAGGTGAAGCATACCAAGATACCCTGCAATTCCTCCAGAATTTACAGTGAAGAGAAGTTTGTGAGTCGCCCGCCTATCCCTGGTTGAGTTTGCATCGGAACCTGATGCTCTGGATTGCGATATTGGTGGAGCTGGAGCTTGCGTCTCTGTCTGAAGGAGTATATCCAGAAATCCTTCAATGACATAATAGAGACCTATATCATGACCATCAGTCTCTTGCAATCTCCTTCTTACAAAACGCCAACCTGTATTGCGTTCGCCCGTCTTCACGAGGGTGGAACCAGCAGGGAAGAACAGAATTTCCACTTCGTTGTCCAAGCCGCGCATGTATCCGGCGCCAGGCGAAGAAGTCCCGGTCCCACAAGACGCGCTGTCTTCCCCAGTGTCTAAAAGTGACAGCGTCTCAAGGAGAGAGGCACCTGGAAGTGGCCCTGAAGCGTTCAAAGGTGGAAAAGCAGGCGAAGCAACGCCAGATGGTATCCCGCTGATAGGTGGCTGCAGTAATCCAATGGACTTTGCAACGCAGGCCATGACCTCGTCGCGAAGATTGAACTCATCATTTGGGAGACGACCCGTGGGCAGAATTTCTTCGGGAGGGGCGGTACGAGGTGGATTGAAGATGCTGAAAGTACGAGTGTAAGACCTATACCAATCATTCCCTTGGCCAGCGGAGGTGAGGAGATCGCCCGCTTGAATTGACTGGTGTTTTCGAAGAGAAAAGGCACGTGTGAGCACGGGACTTTCCGGAGCGATAGTTGTGGGACTTTCCGCAAACGTTTCTCTCGAAGGGGAAAGAACGCTGCTGGCACCGTCGTTATAAAACACGAGCGGTGATGACGAGGGCCTGTCGTTCGAATGGTCGCTCCCAGAATCAGGTGCCTGGACTACCACATCATGAAAGCGCTGATGCAAAGAACGTAAACCGCCGCCTTCGTAGAACGAATCCGGCAACGGATGACATGCGATATCGTTGATGGCCTTCTCGGTGCGGAGGACTTCCGTTGTCATCCCCAGGTAGTTGTGGGCCACATTGAAAGTCACCCGGGAGAATCTCGTCAAGATTACTTTTTCGCGAAAATATTATCTCGGGATGTGATGATGAACTGATGAAACTGACCTTGAACGATATGACCTGTCGCTTTCGGAAACTTCTTGGTGACTATCCTGAATGCCTGAGCCGGTATGACCGCAAGTGTGCTATCTTCTACCGCCCGACCAATAATGCCGTGACGGATGTGACTGGAGTCTGACCACGAGAGTGAGGTCGGGTTCGATGCGCTGTGCGACTTGCTGGGATAAGTTGCGCCTTCCGCCGACTGCGCTGGATGAGGTACTGACGTTGAGGATGAAGCCAACGGGGATGTTTCTGAATCAAGGTCAAGCTGTCCCACGTCGCCATTTATTCTGATAGGTTGGTCCGGAACAGTCAACCTCAGACAGTCAGAGGTGGACATGGGATCCTCCTGCCAGCTCAACTTGATCTGGTCTGTAAACAGACTGAGGATATTGAAAGGACTGGACAGAGTGCCTCCGCTCCCAACTTGGTTGATCAATTGACACCCGTTCATATCTTCGTCGTCCCAAGGACCATCTTGTGAAGGCTCGCCGGTTCGCGCGAAGACTTGGACGCTTCCGTCAATGACACAATAGAAATTTTGGTCTTGATCAAGTGAAATACTGTCCCCTGCAACGAGCCGTCTGGTCTGTAGATGCTTTGCCAACTCATGGAAAACCTGCCGAGCGTTTATATGGGTGGAAAAGTGCAAAAGAGACAAGATAGGACTGACAGGCTTCTCAAGAAAACCGAAAATTCGCAAGGCTTGCAGGAAGTCGTTCAAGGGATCGTGTGACACGGGTGGAGGCTCTGTCATATTCACGTCTGGGTGGAGGGCGTTGACATCCGGCTTGACGAGCGGCGGCTCTCTGAGCTGGGAGTACGAATTGAAGAACCGCCAGCGAATGCAGATGTGCAGGACGACCGCCGAAACGCCAACGAGGAGCGTACAAGACCACACGTTCAACTAGACGAGTGAGAGGTGGACCTTTCGCGTGATCGAGGAGTTGCTCACCGTCAATGTCATGGAATACGAGAAATAAACCAGACGAGAAACCGAAATAGCCGCAAAGGCGACGGGCGCTTTTGCCCACTGAAGCGTCCACGCTGCATTATCCTTGTTCGGCCACGTTACGTGAATGGAACATGTGGGAAGTACGCACAGGTTACCCATCGACATTCGGACAAGGAAAGAAGGGTGCCTCGTCTTCCGCTGCACTCGAGGACGAGCGCGGACGACTCCATCGTATGTCAGGACTGGCCGCTGGTAGAGAACATGACAATAGCATTCGGTTTCACCGTTCCTTTAGTATTCAGTGTGCTTGGTCCATCCTTGTAATTCGTGGCTGTGCCGTACCCATCTCCCACAATAACTTTGGCAGCGACCTCGGCGCTGTCCTCGGCAAATCTCCAGTCCACCTCGGGCATCGAGCGCGAAAGCGAACAATCTCTGGACGTTCAGGTCCTCAAGGAAACTGCGAAAAAGGCTTTTGTGAATGCGCTTAATTCAGTGAGTGTCCCCGCCGGTACCTGTCGCTCTGCGTGTACTCACAGCTTGTCCATCCCAGGTGAATGGTGCAAAGACGCTCGTGCTCGATCCGACTCTTGCAGAGCCACTGGGACTTGTGACCGAAGTCGCGCTCTTGAAGGTGATCAAGTTGGTCCCGAACACACATCACGTGAATTCTCATCCGTTGGTTATAGAATCATGGTGTCGATAAGATGTTCTGGCTCGAGCCCGGCCCTCTGACTTCGACCACCACGAACGTGGTCTACCTCTGCCGGTCGCTCATCAAGTACGTGAAAATAATCGCGGGTCAGTCCGCTTCCGTACCTCGTTCGTTTCTGCCAACAAAGTGCCAGACCAGATCAAGAATTCGTCCAAGGAATCCCACAAGTACAGATACACGCTATTCCTCGTTCCTTGCACGTCCATCCTTGTTTCTCGTATACTGGAAGAGGAGGGTGTACTCGGCGACTTGACCATCTCGTCATATAACCTGCAGTTCATACCCCTCGAGGACGATGTCATTTCGCTCGAATATGACACTGCATTCAAGGAACTATGGGTGGTAATTATCTTCGTTGATTGTTCAGGCGTTTGTTTCCAAGTCTCTATTACAGGACGGCGACGAAACCACCATATACAACTCAGCGTTGGCCTTGAATGCTCTCCAGCGCACATTCAGTTGGTTTCCGCGAATCATTGGCAAAGGAGATTACGCTTCTGTAATGGTTCAGTCAATTCACGCGCGTTCGTTGGGTTAATATTTGAGCCAGAAACTTGCTACGCTCTTGACCAGACCTCTTCCTGACCAGCTGGTAGCCTCGACTGATTCGCTGAATCCCACGGCACCGTTTGACTCCCTGATCATCTTGGACCGACATGATCACCCCATTGCTGACTCACACCAATCCATCTAGGCCAACGCAGGATCCATCTAGAAAGTTGCACCTGTCGATCGCACGCGAGCAGTTAGACCACAACCTGCAGCACCGTCGTTGTCGTCAAAGAAGACCGAACCTGTTCAAAAGCACCCTCCCTGTGCAACCCATCGACCATGATGCGCAAGAATACTCGCTCGGAATCAAGGCGTTCGTGCATAACAGAGGCATACCGGGAATTGTTTATGAGAGGAATGGCCTCGTCGTCCGAAGAAACCCAACTATCCCCCAAGTTCATCGCTAATCATGGAACGGCTGCCTCGACTGACCTTTGCGAATCATGGAGCAAGCCGATACATAGATTCATGTCATAGTATTGTAATATTCTCCAATACACGATCGAATATATTGCAACTTGGCAAACATGTCCCCCGACTCTTGCAACGCCGAAAGCTCCACCTCCAACGTCTTTCACTACACACCAAAAAAATCAGCCGTTGAATTGGTTCGGCACTTGATGAATCTCACCTTCTCCTTCGTTCCTAAACTGAGCGGCTTCAGGCACCGTCGTCTCATAATCCGTCTGCGACATCGCTTGTACAACTTCTCGAGGTTCAGATGCGCCAAGTCGATCTTCTTCGCACTTGGCCACCTCAGCGGCTAGGTCTACCAGGCCCTGAGAAATTCAGTTGAGCGTCGACCCTCGGCGAGCAAAAAGACACGACACGTACCTGCACATGGAGATACACCACACTCGACGAGACGAACGCCGAGCCGCACCCGCAAGTATTTGAAAAGAGTGAGATGACTCGGACGACCCGTCGACGACCTCCGCCTTCGTGCATCCCTTGGTTAGAGCGCTGGTCGTATGCGCTTGCCACTCAAACAACCCCTTCTCCTCTGGAGTCTGGACTTGGATATACACTCCTGTCGACGAATCCGGTGGTGAGATCGGTGCCACGTTCAGCAGGTAAAACGAAACCTCTCACAAAAGTGGGGTATCTGGATATCATGATGGAAGCCAGATCCGTCGATCGCCTAGGCAGGCGTTGCCACAGGCATGAATGGATGGAGGGGCCGAAGACCGTAATCGAGGCAGGTGTGCAGCGTCTGCTGTGCCGACGTGCACATCTTGGGATCGGCAGAAGGGTTCGTCATGGGTTTCATTGCCTCCAGCAGTAACAATAAACAACGAGTGCGCATCGCAGAGATGATATACGTACGATGTATACGTTACACAGTTCGTACAGCCAGAAGTTATACACCGCGGTAGTGGCAGCCATGAGATTCCGAGCTTCGACGTATTTGTTGGTCTCGCCGGGGCCCGGCAGCAAGTTGAGCTTGTGGAGAATCCACTGCTCGACGAGAGTACTTGGGGCTAGGTTCTTCGTGAGAAATTAGATCAAGTCTGGGAAACCTTGGGCCACGTCGAGAGGAATGAAATCAGATCATTGAACACCTTGTTGCAAAACTTTCTATATCCTTCCACGCGAAGAATCTCGAGGTTGATATCGCGGCCTGTATGCATGTACAGATCAATAACGTCTCATACCAACGACAGTGGACGTACCCCCGCCCGAGTAAGCACACAATGCAAACTGAAGGCCGTCCATCCCAAACTGGGGAATACCCTTGGAAAAGTCCCTGCCCCGCGATGGCCTTCGCGATCTCTTTCTCGTCCAACTGGAAGCGCCAGCCCGTGGATGACGTCCAGAGCGTCGATCACGTTGTCCAGACCCTTACTCATCTTGCGTCCGTGAGCGTCGCGGATTATAGCGTGGCAGCACCTCGCCAAACGGAACCTTGCCTGTGAGATAGATGCCCAGCAACACCATGTGGGCGACCAAGAAGAATAGAGTGTCCCAGCCCGTCTCTAACACACTCGAAGGGTAATATTGTTCGAAATCGGAAGTCTGCGGAACGGATCAGAGTCGTCGCGTGGAAAACGAAAAAAAAATAACTTTGCCTTGTCAGACCACCATGATCGAGAACGCCCACAAGGAGGCAGAGGAAAACCACTGATCGAGCACATCTCCGTCTTGCTTGAGGACGAATTTCTTGCCTGCTGTTAGAACCTTGGCACGTTTGGTGGCTTCCTCGAGGGTCCGACCCAGCACCTAGTTCTTGCCATCGTTCGACTGAAAATGACAGAAGGATGTCGCAAACCGAGTAACATCACAAATGCACGTCGTTCTCCTCGCCCTCTATGCGTACGAAATCCGCAGGGCAACGGTGGCCCCACAACAATTGACGCGAGATGCACCAGTCTTGAATGTTGTCCAGTCTGCTTCCGATTGCGCTAGCTCACCAGTACGAGTTCGCTAGGACGAGCGTTAGAAACCGTGCCGTTCAAAAGTAAATCCTACTATACCTTGATCGTTTCCTTTGCCAACGGTTTGCATTTCAGCCACACTGGGGCTTCGATATAGGTTCTAGGATGTCACCGGATTTACTGTACTATCCGGGCATGATGCATGATGAGGCACGCATATCCTAAACTCAAAAAAGAACTCACCGTTTCAGAAATAAAAATCAAAGACGCACTCGTTTATCCATGCGTCCCTGCCGAGATCGTGACGCGTCTGGCTCTCCTGCTTGAACAGTCGACGTTCCACGACCGACTGCGCTGATATACCCGCATGATCGAATTCCGGAACGAATAGTGTTGTTTTTCCGAACATGCGATTCCTGCAGCGTGCGTGAGCACGACTCGGCGGAAAGGAATGTAGAAACTCACCAACGTCCTGGATGGCAACGGCGAGCGCGTGACCGATGTGCAGACTTCCGGTCTGAGGTTTGAAAAACACCTCGGATTCCTTGCGGATTCCCACCAGTCATAATACAACGCAGCCTCGACGGCCTGTCGGTTGTACCCCGCTGCCAAACGTCGCTAAGTATGCCCACCAGGCACACGCCGCATCAACCTATGGTGGTAGATTCAACGAAGAATCCCCCCCGTCTCGCAGTCCTCGTCCTGCAGCGCACTCGCAGTCCCAGTCGGGCAACATGCAGACGAAGGCGACGGGCGCTCTTGCCGCCCTCCTTGGGCTACCCAACGCACCTACCCGCGCCAGTCTCGCTGTAAGTCGCCTTCTCTTTACCAACACTCCCTCATTTATGTTTTCCAGCTCTCGAGAGACGTCCTCCGCCTCTCCCCAGCCCAAATCAAGATCCTCTACGACTTTCTCGAGGATTCTCCTCACTCTGTGCCAGCGACTCTCCATATGCTGGCTACTGCCCCCTCCTCTCCCGTGCCCTCCTCTCCTGCCTGCTCTCTCAACTCTCCCAGGTCTACAGCACCGTCAAAGTACGCACCCTCCTCAACCTTGTCAATCCCCTCGACGACTTTGGCTCCGAACAAGTCGAAGCCTAGATCATGGGCTGCGCACGCCGTGGCGAACTCCACATCCGCGTGGACCATGCCACAGACCATTTCCTTTATCGACGAGCCCTTTGCCCGCTCTGGCAAGTCCGCCGTCTCCGCTCCGCGCGTGATCGACCGACTCAAAGCCGGTGCCCCGCTCGTTGAACAAGTTGCGCGCCAGTTCGCCCAGTTCGCCAAACTTGTCGCCGCAGCAACGCCGAACGGCGCTCTCTCTCTCTGCGCTTTAAAGCGCTCACCGCACGCACTCAGCTTTTCTCGGAGCTGAGCGTACGCAAAAAAAAGAGGCGCCAGGCTGATCGAGGAACAAAGAGAACAGGAAGATGCCAAAAAGAAGGAGATCGACCAAGCGAGACGGGAGATTGAATCGAGGATGGTAGAGACCAAGCTCGCTTAGGACTTGATGAAGCGCGGCGGGCTCAAGGTGTCGATCGTGGTGCGTCTTGGTCCTTTGTCGTTCCCTCTATCATTGATACCTTGTCTAGGACACGGAGTACTTGAACAAGGACAGATCGAAGTCGAGCAGCTGGAAAGGAGAAAAAGAGACATGAATGTGCTTTGCGGATCGACCACATCGAGTGGGCAAAGAAGAGCACCTGCTGCTCGCGCAAGGCTATACCGGCCACGAGACCTGTGACACACTGCAAAAGCATGAGTAGAGAACAGGATGTGGTGACCAAGGAGCGGTTGAGCTGAATGCAGGGCGACTATAGAGCGGACAACGGGCTGGCGGAGAAAGAAGAAGGAGGAGAGGAGGGCTGCATATGCGGAAAAGATGGAGGAGGAAGGGAGGGAGCGGAAGGGAGAGCAAGAGGTCGAGGGGAGGGTGGAGCAGAAGAGGGTTCGAGACGGATCAGTGTTTCTTGGTTGATGTCGTGGACCTGACCCCGGACTACAGAACGCCGTGCAGCAGAAGAGACCGAGGCAGCGAAAAGACGGCAAGAGGAGCGGTGGGCGGAGCGGCGTGGACAATGCCAGATCGATTGAGCTGCTGCACTTGAAGAATTGCGCAAGAAGGCACAGTGGGAGCAACAGGCGGAGGAATGTTCAAATTTGCGTACGCACACTGTGTCCTGAGGTTCCGCGTGCCCAGGGGGGGTGGCGGACGCGTACTGCCGGAGGTACTTCCGCCCCCATCGACTACAGCAAGGGCGGCCTCGCACCTCCACGTTCAGAGTCCGGCGCGACGTGTGCGGGGTCCACCGAGGATCGGAGGCGGCGCGTGGCGTCATCGTATGGCTGAGAAGGAGCATGGAGTGGACGCCCGGGTCTCCCGACACTGGGCTGCTCCTGTCTGAAAGCAGGAGGGACGCAGACGATTCCGTGTTCCAAGGAAAAAGGTGGTGTGGAGACCACAGCGGTTCCAGAATTAGCGACGAGGCTGAGGGGATTTTTGGTTGAGGGTTCTTTTCTCTTCTTTTCATTGCACCGTACAGTCATGTCCTTGTTCTTTTCCTTTTCCTTCTCCTTATGCCTCTTTACTTAGCCCCCATGACCCATCTTCATTTTTTCCAAAATATACCACGGTTTCACTGTATCCATCAAGGCTGTAGCCTACTCTGATAGGTGTTTTACCTCTTTTGATTGGTTAGAGTTGGAATGTGGACTACCTCAGTGACTTAGCCAACAATGTTTTTTCCCCACATTTTCTTTCATTGCTGAACTAACAACATGCATAGATGCAATGTGACCAAGTACATTTTAGATTCCTGGCTGTTTCAACCATCTTTCTTTCCTGTTTGCATCTCCTTTTCTTCCTCAAACAACTGGATATTCTTCACTGACTCTTTCCATAGCATAAAGAGAGTTCTTTAAATTGCTGAGAACACAGGGTTATTGAATGAAAAATGTAAGATATGCTAAACACACTCATCCGATTCTGAAGAATGACATTCAAAATCATCTCTACCTTCTCTTCTTTGGATGCTTTGCCATACTGATCAAAAATTCCCTTCATAGCTGATTTCACTTTCTTGGATACTTTTGATGCCTTGTACTTTTGAGCAGCAGATAGAAGTGGTTGAGGATCTTTTTGATGGAAAAGATAGAAAGAATGCTCTAGGACAAGTAGTATACCTACAAAGCAATGAAATAATGTGTTTTATTTTGTGGGTTTCAAAAAGAATTTAGAAAAAAAACTTTATACATACCAATATTGTTTAAAAGGAGTTGCTTCCATGCATGCATCTTATTGATCTTAGATAAAAGCATTTGCTTCCACTGTGCACCCATATTCATCTATGATTTTCAATTAAATTGTAATACAAAATGAAATTGATGAGGAATTCACAAGACTTTTAGGCTTCAGAATGGAAGAGTCAGTGGGATCCAAAATATTGGACTGAAAAATAAAATGATATAACTAAGAATGAAGTAGTTAATTCACATACTGCTGGATTGTGAGTGATCTGACAATAACAAATTGCATTTAAATAAGACCAGGATATTGTAAAAACAAATTCACCGTCTGTAATATAAAAAGCATGATATCAAATTTGAATGTATATGATGAACAATTTGTACAACCAATACTTACAGTCTGAAGTTGATATAAAATAATATCAATAAACCAATATTGTCACAAATAGTAGTGAAAAGCTCACATCCTGACATTTATGACATGATGTTTAAAACATAATGTATAGCATAAGTAACATGTATGCTGCAAAAAATAAAATGGAACTTACAGCCTTGAATCAAAGAAGTGAAATTAACAAATCAAGTAAAATTTAAATACATAATATACTACATACCATCTGTAAGGAATTCAAAAGGTTTATTATGAGTATAATGCTTTATCATATGGAGTTATATAGATACATACATGCTATAGTTCTCAGAAATGAACAGTTAGTATGTTATTATCAGTGTTAGTAAAACATAACTTACAGTCTGTTGAATGATTGAAATAAAACATGATCAATATGATACATATATTATTTGATAATAGCTCACCAGCTGAATAAATCAGAAAATATGTGAGATGAAAATATGTATCAATAATGGTGATAAATTGATAATATGAAACAATATACACTCTGTAAATAAACAGAAAAGAGGAAAGGAAATATGATCAGCCATCTTGTAAAAAATATTGAATTATCTAAAACATACCATCTATGATGTAAAAATAGAACAAATTATCATTATTATAGCAATTATGTTAATTGGAAAACTCACAAACTATTGATAAGACAGCAGATAAATGGATAAATGAATATCACATGCTTAGTGTCATCCTCTATACCAGCACATTGGACAATAGACAACTCACTTCCTATAATTTCCAGAGCAATATAAATGGACATGGTATCATCAGCATCACCACTCTCCAGTACCTTCAACAAAATGTGCACAACTCACATCCTGACATTTCCAGAGTAGGATAAATGGATATGGCATCATCAGCATCACTACTCTCTGGCACATTCTGCAATGCATAACTCACATCCTGACATTTCCAGAGCAGAATAAATGGACATGACATCATCAGCATCACCACTATCTGGCACATTCCACAATGCACTACTCACTGCCTGTCATTTCCAGAGCAGAATAAATAGACATGGCATCATCAGCATCATCACTCTCTAGAGCAGCATATTCAACAATGCACAACTCACATCCTGACATTTCCAGAGGAGTACAAATGAACATGGCATCATCAGCATCAGCACTCTCTGGCACATTCCACAATACACAACTCACCCACTATCATTTTCAGTACAGAAAAAATGGACATGGTATCATCAGCATCAGCACTCTCTGGCACATTCCATAATGCACAACTCACTCTCTGTCATTTCCACAGCAGAATAATTGGACATGGCATCATCAGCATGACTCTCTCTGGTGCATTTGACAATGTACAACTCACATCCTGATATTTCCAGAGGAGTACACATGGACATGGTATCATCAGCATCACCACCCCTTGCCAGTAGCACATTCCACAATGCACAACTCACATCCTGTCATTTCCAGAACAAAATATTTGGACATGGCATCATCAGCATGACCACTCTCTGGAACATTCCACAATGCACAACTGACAGCCTAGCATTTCCAGAGTAGAAAAAAATGGACATTGCATCATCAGCATCACTACTCTCTGACACATTCCACAATACACAACTCACTCTCTGTCATTTCCAGAGCAGAATAAATGGACATGGCCATCATTAGCATCACCACTCTCTGGCACATTTCACAATACACAACTCACAGACTATCATGTCCAGAACAGAAAAAAATGGACATTGCATCATAACACCACTCTCTGGCACATTCCACAATACATAACTCACCACCTGATGTTTCCAGAGGAGTACAAATGGACATGGCATCATCATCATCACCACTCTCTTAGAGGCATATTCCACAATGCACAACTCACAGCCTATTATTTCCAGAGCAAAATAATTGGACAGGGCATCATTAGTATCACCACTCTCTGCCATCTGGCACATTCCACAATGCACAACTCACAGCCTGTCATTTCCAGAGCAAAATAAATAGACATGGCATCATCAGCATCACCACTCTCTGACACATTCTACAATGCATTATGCACAACTCACCCACTATCATTTCCAGAGGAGTACACATGAAAATGGCATTATCAGCATCACCACTCCTTTGCACATTCCACAATGCACAACTTACAAACTGTCATTTTCAGAGCAGCATAATTGGACATGGTATCATCAGTATCACCACTCTCTGGCACATTCCACAATATTATGCACAACTCACTGTCTGTCATTTCCAGGGAAGAATCAATGGACATGGTGTCATTAACATCACCACTCTCTGGCACATTACACAATGCACTACTCACTGCCTGTCATTTCCAGAGCAGAATAATTGGACATGGCATCATCAGCATGACCATTCTCTGGCACATTCCACAATGAACAACTCACATCCTGCCATTTCCAAAGGAGTACAAATGGACATGGCATCATCAGCATGACCACTCTCTGGCACATTCAACAATGCACAACTCACATCCTGACATTTCCAGAGGAGTACAAATGGGCATGGGATCGTCAGCATCACCACTCTCTGGTGCATTCCATAATGCACAACTCACTCTCTGTCATTTCCAGAGCAGAATAAATGGACATGGCATCATCATCATCACCACTCTCTGGCACATTCCACAATGCACAACTCACCCACTATCATTTGCAGATCAGAATAAATGGATGTGGTATCATCAGCATTACCACTCTCTGGCACATTCCACAATGCACAACTCACTCTCTGTCATTTCCAGAGCACAATACATGAACATGGTATCATTGATTCATCAATATCACAACTTTCTCAGGGCACCTTCAAGTTCCACAATGCACAACTCACCTCCTGTCATTTCCAGAGCAGAATCAATAAACATGACATCATCAGCATCCACACTCTCTGGTACATTCCAATGCACAACTCACATACTATCATTTCCAGAGTACAATAATTGAACATGGCATTATCATCACCACTCTCTGGCACTTTCCACAATGCACAACTCACCTCCTGTCATTTCCAGAGCAGAATAATTGAACATGGCATCATCAGCTCATCACTCTCTGGCACATTCTACAATGTACAACTCACATCCTGATATTTCCAGAGGGGTAAAAATACATGGCATCATTAGGATCATACCTGCATGGGATAGTCCACAATGCACAACTCACATCCTGACATTCCCAGAGGAGTACAAATGGACATGGCATCATTAGGATCACCACTCTCTGGCACATTCTATAATGCATAACTCACATCCTGACATTTCCAGAGCAAAATAATTGGACATGGCATCATCAGCATGACCACTCTCTGGCACATTCCACAATGCACAACTCACATCCTGACATTTCCAGAGCAGAATAATTGGACATGGCATCATCATCACCACCCTCTGGCACATTCCACAATGCACAACTCACCTCCTGTTATTTCCAGAGCAAAATAAATGGATGTGGTATTATCAGCATCATCATTCTCTGGCACAATGTACAACTCACTCGCTATCATTTCCAGAGCAGAATACAGGGACATGGCATGGTTCATCAGTATCACCTCTCTGTCACATTCCACAATGCATAACTCACTTCCTGTCATTTCCAAAGTAAAACAACATTATATTAGTTCAAGCAATTCTTACACACTTACAGGAATGACAACTCACTTTCTATAGTTCCATCAATGCAATTAACATAATTAGCACATATTCAAATTGGATGTATCAGAGAGCTCATTCATATGAAACCTTCATCTTACCCAAAAGTGTGGAAACCATCTTGCCAGATTTCTAGGATTTATAATTTCCAAGCTGTGAATGCCAGTGGGAAGTTCATGCAGCTTGTCAATGCCAGATATCACACTTTTTAGCATTTACCATTAGCCTTTGAGGAATATTCAACTTTTCAAACTTACTCTTGAACTGCATATCTGACACACAATGCTATATTTGTTTCTTGTGCAGTAACAAATAGCATTTGCAATCCCTCATTCAGAGCTCCAGCTGTGTTTTCCAGCAACGTGTTACATCCCTCATTTGAGTTGTGCATTCCTTTCATTCATGCAAATTCCGTGAGCTGAGTCATTTTATTGGAACAGAGAATAATACCTCCAATCCGAACACTATATTTTGGTGCATACTTCAGTTCAGAGAGACGCCCCCATAGATTGGCATCATTGAAAATTCCATCTGTGAGCTTGTTTGCCTTTGCTACCTTCTCATCTATTTTCAGCTTTCGAGCATCACCAGATAGTGCACTCATGGCTACAGCCAGTAATGCATCAAACTTGGTGAACAACACAATGACAGGCACTGCCCAAGCTGTCAGCTCAACAAAATCTTGTCAAAAATGAGCCCACCATTTTTTGTATCGCACTCATTGAAGAACATCTCCTCAGAGCGTTGGATTGCCCGATTCAATTTATCCATTGGGATACAGTACCTATCCAGAGTAACAATGAGTCAATGATCACTACTTCCCGCACGGTTCGAACTATTACCAGATGGCATGAATGCGTTTCTTGAGTAAAGTCGTGCTTGCACGATCAGCAATGAACTCCCTCAGCTGTTGGAATTCATCTACAGAACCAGCCTCGAAGCCCCGCGAGTCATGGAAGACGAATTTGTCATTACTCTGGAAAATCAACTCATTCTCGATGTCATGTTCCCCGCGCTAGCGTGGATTTGTAAACACGCGTGTCAAGTCCGAGTCCCAGTATTTGTAGTGATACTCACCCCCGTGGATCCTTCGACCTGTGTCAAATCGATCTGGCCGCACGGTTTGGTAGGCCAGTCATCCATACGTATTAAAACAAGCACGCACCTTGTTTCCCTTTCCATCATGAACCTCCGGGTTTTCGGTAGTGTCACAGATCGCGCGGAGAATGGTCGTCTTGCCAGCGTTCGCCCGCCCGATGATAAGGATCCTGAAACGGCCAAATTTCTCTCGGATGTTTTCAAAACCGCCGACTTGGTTTGTGTCTGAGTTCGAGTTTGAGGCCATAGGATTCTAAGCCTGAGCGTATTGTCGAAGATACTGTGGAACGTGAGGGCGAGGGAGGAAGAGACGAGTGCCACACGTCGATCGATCCCCATCTACTTCCGACATCCGGTCCAGTGGTGGCAGTGGTCGGGAGCATTCAGCGAAGGCCCCTTTCGTCCAAAACATCCGAGTCTCTGGACGGCATGGGCATTGAACGAGCAGGGGGAGATGGGTGTGCGGTTTCGAGCCCGCCGAAAGTCCTCGATGGTCAGGGGGCTACCGCTACCTCGACCGCCGACCTTCCCGGCCGTGTAGGTAACACCCAAAGGGAGCGAGCGGTCGTAGTATGGGTGTGGCTATGTAGTACTCGTGGGAAACACTATTGTCCCTAAGTACCACAACCACCGTCGATATAGAATCCTCCTGCCAGCTCAACTTGATCTGGTCTGTAAACAGACTAAGGATATTGAGAGGACTGGACCGAGTGCCTCCGCTCCCACTTGGTTGATTAATTGACACCCGTTCATATCTTCGTCGTCCCAAGGACCATTTTGTGCAGTCGCGACAAGCCGTCTGGTCTGTAGACGCTTGACCAACTCATGGAAAACCTACCGAGTGTTCATATGGGTTGAAAAATGCAAAAGAGACAAGATAGGACTGACAGGCTTCTCAAGAAAACTGAAAATTTACAGGGCTTGCAGGAAGTCGTTCAAGGGATCGTGTGACACGGGTGGAGGTTC
Organism: Leccinum variicolor; assembly: GCA_038091415.1. Lineage (NCBI taxonomy): Eukaryota > Fungi > Basidiomycota > Agaricomycetes > Boletales > Boletaceae > Leccinum > Leccinum variicolor. Next base: position 11,070 of record JBBPOK010000016.1, on the reverse strand, counting down.
TGTCATATTCACGTCTGGGTATAGGGCGTTGACATCTGGCTTGACGAACGGCGGCTCTCTGAGCTGGGAGTACGAATTGAAGAACCGCTAGCGAATGCAGAGGTGTAGGACGACCGCCGAAACGCCAACGAGCGTCGAGGATCGTGCAAGACCACACATTCAACTAGATGAGTGAGAGGTGGACCTTGCGCGTGATCGAGGAGTTGCTCACCGTCATGTCATGGAATACGAGAAACAGAAATAGCAGCAAAGGCGACGGGCGCTTTTGCCCACTGAAGCGTCCACGCTGCATTATCCTTGTTCGGCCACGTTATATGAATGGAACATGTGGGAAGTACGCACAGGTTACCCGTCGACATTCGGACAAGGAAGGGAGGGAGCCTGGTCGTCTTCCGCCGCACTTGAGAACGAGCGCGGACGTCTCCATGATCGTATGTCAGGACCGTTCGCTGGTAGAGAACATGACAATAGCATTTAGTTTCACCGTTCCTTTTAGTCTCCCGTAGGCAGACCCTTAGGCAGGAAGACAAGTTGTTCCTTCTTCGTTCCTTTAGTATTCAGCCTCTCGCCGACTCGGAGTCACGGTGTGCTTGGTCCATCCTTGTAATTCGTGGCTGTGCCATACATCCAGCAGCTGTCTCCCACAATAACTTGAATGGCAGCGACCTCGGCGCTGTCCTCGGCAGATCTCCAGTCCACCTCGGGCATCGAGCGCGAAAGCGAACAATCTCTGGACGTTCAGGTCCTCAAGGAAACTGCGAAAAAAGCTTTTGTGAATGCGCTTAATTCAGTGAGTCTCCCCGCCGGTACCTGTCCCTCTGCGTGTACTCACAGCTTGTCCATCCCAGGTGAATGGCGCAAAGACGCTCGTGCTCGATCCGACTCTTGCAGGGCCATTGGGACTTGTGACCGAAGTCGCGCTCATGAAGGTGATGTTGGTCCCGAACACACATCACGTGAATTCTCATCCGTTGGTTATAGAATCATGGTGTCGATAAGATGTTCTGGCTCGAGCCCGGCCCTCTGACTTCGACCACCACGAATGTGGTCTACCTCTGCCGGCCGCTCATCAAGTACGTGAAAATAATCGCGGGTCAGTCCGCTTCCGTACCTCGTTCGTTTCTGCCAACAAAGTGCCAGACCAGATCAAGAAGTCGTCCAAGGAATCCCACAAGTATAGATACACGCTATTCCTCGTTCCTTGCACGTCCATCCTTGTTTCTCGGATACTGGAAGAGGAGGGTGTACTCGGCGACTTGACCATCTCGTCATACAACCTGCAGTTCATACCCCTCGAGGACGATGTCATTTCACTCGAATACGACACTGCATTCAAAGAACTATGGGTGGTAATTATCTTCGTTGATCGTTCAGACCTTTGTTTCCAAGTCTCTATTACAGGACGGCGACGAGACCATTATATACAACTCAGCGTTGGCCCTGAATGCTCTCCAGCGCACTTTCGGTCGGTTTCCCCGAATCATCGGAAAAGGAGATTACGCTTCTGTAATGGTTCAGTCGATTTACGCGCGTTCGTTGAGCTAATTTCTGAGCCAGAAACTTGCTACGCTCTTGACCAAACCTCTTCCTGACCAGCTGGTAGCCTCGGCTGATTCACTGAATCCCACGGCACCGTTTGACTCCCTCATCATCTTGGACCGACATGTTGATATGATCACCCCATTGCTGACCCAGTTGACATACCAGGGTCTCATTGACGAGCTGATTGGTATCAAGAACTGTGAGGTTATGTATGCGCTCGGACCTGGTCGATCTTCTGAATCCTTGTTAGCGCAAGCCGAACTTCCTTTGATCCTCTTGAACCCACCGTCTGCGCCAGACTCGGCAAACCCAACTCCAAGCACCTCGCAGCAGCCTGCGACCATAACGTCAGTCACGAACGAGAAGACCAAGAAACATCTCTTGTCTGCGACGACGGACCCCTTGTTTGCAGAATTGAGAGACTTGAACTTTTCGTCTGTTGGCAAACGGCTGAATCGTGTTGCGCATCGAATCGATGAGGACTACAAAGTAAGCGCGCTATCTTTAATCTCGCTAACGTTGTCTCATGCGCCACACAGGCTCGGTTGCAGGCCAAGACAGTAGCACAGCTCCGTGACTTTGTTGGCAAGCTGGGCGGGTTGAAATCAGAACACGAGGCACTGAGATTACGTGAGTAATCTTCATGCGTTGTATTGCCTTCGTTGTTGATGTTGAATGCCAGATACTGGTCTGTCGGAGATGATGGTTCCACAGACACGCACGGAACTATTTAATAAGTCCCTAGAAATCCAGCAAAGTAAGTGATTTGGTATCAAGGTAGCTCATCGTGTAATTCCGCACTCTTTCTAGACCTCCTTGCTTCATATGAGACCACAGCCCAGATCAACACCATTGAGGAGATGATCGCTGAAGGAGCAGACATGCCAACTGTTGCTAGACTTGTTTGTCTCGCAAGTATCACCATGGGCGGTATCAAGGCTCGCCCGCTAGAGAATTTGAAGAAAGAGTTTCTCCAGGTAAGGTGCTTTGACGTTTCTTTTGCTTTTGCTAAACATCTCCCTCAAGGCTTACGGATATCACTTGTTGCCTCTTTTGCTTTCCTTGTCCGCGTCCCCCCTTTCCGTACTCCTGCAAAATCCACCTCCCGTATCCGCGACTGCGACGAATAAGCTACCGTTTACCGCTGTGCGCAAGTCTTTGCGTCTTCTCATCGATGACAACCCGGAGGCCCTAGAGGAAGTCGAGAATGACATCAGTTACGTGTATTCTGGCTATGCGCCAATCAGCGTTAGGTTGGTGCAATGTGTTGCGCAAAAGAGTGGTGTCATCAGTAATCCCGCGGAGAAAACGAGTGCGGACGATCGAGACAGCAAGGGCAAAGGGTCGACCTCCAAGAAGCTGTTTGCACACCCTATTGTCGGCTGGAAAGGTTTCGAGGACGTGGTATCGACCATTCCTGGAAAGACATTTGACATTGTGCAAGAAATGCCTAGTGAAACAGGGTCTCCATCTATTCCTACGCTTCGTAAGTGCAGATATTTTGGGATGGTGGCTGCGTCAATGACGATTTGTAGTCCAATCTCACGATCAACCCACCACGACGGTCGTGTTCTTCCTGGGTGGGTGTACGTATACTGAAATCGCAGCTCTGAGATGGGTCAGTCGGCAAAACAAGGGTACGTATCATGTTTGGTACGTTCTTGAGAATCATGTGCGATGACGAGTGCAGGTCGGAAATTTTTAATTGCCACTACTGGGATCGTGAGCGGTACAAGCCTGATAAAGGGTATGGCCAACGAAGGGAGAAGAGGGCGCGGAAAGTGAAGTTGTTTGGTATGGGGCCACGTTGTAGTGTGTCATGTCTAATGATTATACGGGGGGACACATACACAAACAGATACCCTCAGAAGATGTCATCATTCTCATACCGCGGGAACTAGAGACCTGGATCTGAAAACGACCGTGTTTGACGGGCCAGATGCATAGCGACGAAACTATTTTCGAAGCTGCTTCCAAGGTCGAGGCAGTGGGGAGGCGAACAGGCCGCAGCGCTGTGGCGAATTCGGCACGTTTGGGTCAGTTACTTACTGGGTTTGATTGAATCGTCGCCGAGCGATAGAACAAAGTTTATGTGGTCTCAAGCCTTACGTGTGGGTTTACAGGGTGTGTCAGGGGTCCTGTTCGGGTCCTCGAGTATCAAGACGCGAACTCGACTCGTATAAGGCCGGTCAAAACGCAAACCCAACATGAACCCTCTCCGCCTTTCCACTCTCCCTTCACCTCCTCTTTGACTTTTTTTTATTTTTTTCAAAACAGCCAGGTATGTTTTTCTACACTTTCTACCTTTCCGGTTCACTTCTCAACCTTGCCTTGGCGTCCGTTCGTCGCCGCAACACGGCGTTGCCCCTGTTCCTGGTCTGTGCGCTCCAGGGTTCGACTTTTTCCAGACACCCAGCTTGAACTTGAACGTCACGATGCCCCGTGCAACAGAAGGCAAGGCAGCGGTGGAAAAGGCGCCCAAGAAAACGAGTTCGTCATCCGTCATCCCGTGTCTGCTGATCCTGACGCAAGCTGTCCGCAGAGTCTGTCGGGGGTGGAGGACGGAAGAAGCTCAGTGCCTTTAACAAATTCATGCAGTCTGAAATGGCACGGCTGAAGGAGTCTGACCCCGATATCCCTCACCAAGAGAGGTGAGGAGGGACTTTTGTCCGAGTGTAGTGGATCATTAATCAATTTTCGTTTCTGTGCAGATTCAAGCTTGCCACGTCGAACTGGAAAAAGGCAAAGGAGAATCCGAGAGCGGCTGTTGCCTGATCACCCCATCTGCCTGTATGCATGCCACCACCACCGTCGAACTGGCACGTTGCTAGTTTGTACCCCCGTTTGGGAATTTTGTGCACGCTGATAATCTTATTGGTAATGGTTTCGATTTTTGCTGTATCAAAGTTCTTTACTGCTGTCTGTTCTTGTCTGATTTGGGTTAGTTTGAGTATCTACTTGTTCTGAGATGTTGGCATGACGAAGCGCAAGTGCGATGACCCCTGAGTCGACTCTTTCCAGCGACTCCACCGTTGTTATCTCTCGCCTTCTCTTTTCGTTTGATTTGCGCCATGAAGCGTCCTCGTGAAGCGTACGACGAGGGGCCATTAAAGCCCTCCATTCCACTATCGCCTCTCTCCACACCCTCTGCCATGCCCCACTCGCCTTCGATCGACTCACCGTCCGACGATCATAATGCACTATCTAATCTCCCTCCAGCTCAATTTGATGCCGCCTGTTCTGATCGCACCTCTGCCTCATTGACGGACAAAGGCAAAGCCAAGGAGGCTCCACCCACGTTGCCTCCTCTGTCGCTCTCGCCTTCTGGCTTGGATTGCAACATCGACGACTGGTCGTCCCTAGGCCCGTCATCGTACGGATCGACTTCCACCTATCTCAGCACAGCCTCCTCATCGTCATATTCAAGTTCGCCCCCCAGTTCGATAGAGAGCCCCATCGTACAGGAGGAAGAGTCTCCAGCGCTCACCAGAGCGCTCTCTCGAACGAAATCCCTCTCCAGTCTCTCCGTTCACTCCACCGCGTCCTCCATGTCCCGAATCAGAATCAGACTCGCGGCGTCTTCCAAGGCACCCGTCAACCTCGCACGCAAATTGCTTTCCAGAAACAAGGCGGAAGCCGCAGGCACCACAGTGACGGGACCCACTGGCACAGCCGACCTTGCCGACGCCAGATATGAAGTAATCCCAAACGAAACAGGAAATTGTCTCTTCCCATGGCAGACCAGGGACATGGCGCATGTATCTTCGCCCCGGGCCGGAGCGGAAACCCCCGCATCGCCCGACATTCCCCCGCCAGACGCTGTCGCTGCCGTCTGGATTCTCGACAGTCCTTGTTTAGATCCGATCCCGGGTTCAAGAGGAAAGGGCCGTTCCTGCTCTTCCCCGTTCCCCAGGTCCGCGTTTGACGTCATCCCCTACGCGGATTCGCAACAATTCATCTTGCCATTGCCGTTGCCCGCCCGAGATCTCTTCGATGAGATGCTCCCGAGGGAACTTCAGCTTCAAGTGTTTTCTGCCCTGATCTCGCTCCATGAAGCCGATCACGAACAACTCAAGAGCAGCACCCAGTGGTCCGTCTTGCTGGCATGCTCGTCCAAGAATCGCTGGGTCGGACGAAATCGTGCGATGCAAGAACTCGTCAAGCTAAGCAGGGTGGGTATCCTCGATTCCTGTCCTATCAATTCAATTCAGTAAAACCCATCCCGAAATCAGGTGTCCCAGTTGTGGCGTACGCTGGTCTTTGACGGCCAGCTCTGGCAAAATGTCGATCTGAAAGCTTTCCCCATGGCATCGTCCACTTTCTTTACTTCCATCGTCCAACTCTCGGGTTCGTTCGTAAAGAGCATCGACCTGTCCGGTCAGGCGTGCCTCTCGCCAACTGCGTTGATCGATATGGCAGGTGGCCTTTGCGTGCGCTCAGCACCAATCCCAAACTACACGCAGCTGACCGCGATCGCGTTGCAAGGCTGTGCCTCGCTCACAACTCAATCACTTCATAGTCTTCTCGTTCGCTCGCCGTTCCTGTGCAGTTTGAACGTCAAGGGGTTGAAAGCCGTCACCAACGCGACGCTTGACGTGCTTGCGCTATGCTCGCATCTCACATCACTGAATATGAGCAGATGCACCAACGTTGATGGCTTTGGCATTTGCGCGCTTGCGAAGGCGGTTATGGCACGAGGCGCCCGCCTTGGGCTCAAGGAGCTTAGGTTATCTGGAGTTGATATGATTAACGACGACACGCTGGCAACGTTGGGCAAGGCTGCGCCCCATCTCGAGGTCCTCGATCTGAGCTACTGTCGTAGTCTGCACAACACCGCTTTGGAGGCATTCGTGGCTTGCTCGATGGACGAGAAAGATGTCGGAGAGACTGTCTTGTTGACTTCTCGGGAGGCAGGGAGGGACCCGAGGGATTCGCGTCGATACCGGCGACGCGTGACGTCCCTCCGACATCTCTCGCTCTCCACATGCATCATGCTCACCGACACGGCGTGCTCAAACCTCGCCTATTCGGTTCCTCGTCTCGAATTCCTCGAGCTTGCGGGAATAGGGACAACGCTTAGGGACGACGGCCTCGTGCGCCTCCTCCGCACCACGCCGCTCATCCGGAAACTCGACCTGGAGGACGCTTGCTACATCACGGATGCAGTTCTCGAAGCGCTTACTCCGGTCGATGCCGAAGGTTCGACATCCAAGACGGCGGAGAAGTTGTCCAGGCCCGGTCAGGCCCTAGAACATCTGACGGTGTCAAGCGCGGTCAATCTGACTAACCATGCGTTCAAAGCGCTCATTCGCGGCTGCCCGAGGCTGCGCGTTCTGCAGGCGGATAATACGACCATATCCAATTCTGTGCTCAAGGAATTTGTGCGACTGGCCTGCGAGCGAAGCATGCGTGACGCCGAGCTGGTCGTCGTGGACTGTCAGGCGATCGGAAAACTCGCTATCGAGGGCGTGGTGGATAACATGCGCCCCCGCAAGGGGTGGCGTTCCTGGGAGGCAAGGAAGCTGGGGTATTTGGATGGAAGGGACGAGGAGGATCTCAAAGTCGGGCAGGACGAGTGTGACGAGAAGAGGGTGGTGATCAAGTCGTTTTACAGCTGGCAGATCGTCGATGATGTCAGGGAGTGGAGGAGGGCGAGCCAGAAAATGAATAGCATGGATGAGCAGCTGAGCCAGCTCGAAGACGGTGGCGGACTATTGTTCGGGCGGAAGAGATGGTGGATGCCCTGGAGGTGATACGCTCGATCGCGATGGGTGCGTGGTGACGAAGACGATCTTTTTAAGGTGTATTTCTATCTTGGGCCGTACACTTTAGTGTTTGTATTATCGCAGGTCTACTAACCGGTTTACGCTTGCGAGCCTTGTGATCAGTAGGATTATAATCTGTGGATTTCCGTAGAAAATCAATGTATAAAGCGTCGTGATCATGAGTTACAATCTCTTTGCTGTCCGCTCCACCTGCTTTCCAGCTTTCCTCGCCTCTCGGTCTTCAGATGTTGAGGTAGAAGTACGCCGCGAGGAGTTGTCGATCGATGATGATTGCACGGGTGTAGAGAGTTCTGCTGTTTTGGTGGTAGTCGATTGAGGGACCGATAGATCATCGTACTCTGTTGTACATCGTTAGACGGTTCGCATAGGGTGTTTGAGGACTCACCAGAAAACGGGTCCACGCGGGGTCTCTTACGCCTCGACGAAGGCACTTGCTCACTACTCCTCTTTGTCTTCTTCGGACGCCCGACTCTTGCCTTCATCCAGTCTCTTTGATGCCGGCTGTCTGTCTACTACATCCATCGCCTCTGGATCCTCGTCAACCTCTTCTTCATCGTCGAACACGGCCAGGTCCTCCTCGAGCTCACTCCCATCTTCTCGAGCTCCATTTCGTACTGCGTGCCGCGCTGTCATCTTGCTCGTGATTTTTGCCGGGACGCGCTCGCGGCTAGTACTCGCTTCTACCTCCTGGATCGCGTCTTCGGAGGGTTCGTCGACATCGGCAGAAGAAGGGTGTGGTTTCAAAGCCTGGGAGATGGCATGTTTGATGAACCGGCCTGCGACTGCCTTGTCGATTCCTAGTTTTCCTGTAGGGTTATGTTATGTTAGTATGATCGGGTCAAAGAAAATAAAAGGATGAAAGAGGTCCTTTACGTTTTCGATTCGATTCTTCTTCTGCATGCGTGATTTTTTCAAAGTACTGACGGACGTGTTCCTGTTGAGGTCCGGCGTGACTTCGGTCACAGGTCCCAATGGCCCTGCAAGAGTCGAATCGAGCACGAGCGTCTTTGCGCCATTCACCTTTGATGGACAAGCTGTGAGTATACGCAGACTCAAAGCGACAGGTACCGCGGAGACTCTCACTGAATTAAGCGTATTCACAAAAGCCTTTTTCGCAGTTGCCTTGAGGACTTGAACGTCCAGAGATTGTTTGCTTTCGCGCTCGATGCCCGAGGTGGACTGGAAATCTGACGAAGACAGCGTCGAGGGGTCTAACTTTAATTATTTACTAAGACTTTGCAGACGACTACGGTGTTTCCCACGACTATGACACAGCCACACCCATTCGACCACAAGTTGGAGGTTACCTACGCGGCCCGGGAAGGTCGGTGGTCGGGGTAGCGGTAAAGGACTGTTGGCAGGCTCGAAACTGCCCCGTTGTCGTTCTAACGTTCAATTGTGCCCATGCCGTCCCGAGATTCGGGTGTTTCGGACGAATGTCGACTGGGAATGCTCCCGGCCACTGCCACTGCCACCGGAAGGGGATATCGGAAGTAGATGGGGATCGATCGACTTGTTTCTTCCCCCTCGCCCTCACGTTCTACTGTTTCTTCGACAATACGCTCAGGCTTAGAATACAGATATGGCCTCGAACTCGAACTCGGACTCAGAGACAAACTTCCAGGCCGGCGGTTTTGAAAACATCCAAGAGAAATTTGGCCGCTTCAGGATCCTTATCATTGGCCGGGCGAACGCTGGCAAGACGACCATTCTCCGCGCGATCTGTAACACTACCGAAAGTCCGGAGGTCTATGATGGAGAGGGCAACGAGGTGCGTGCTTGTTTTAATATGTATGAATGAATGGCCTACCAAACCGCCGTGCGATCAGATTGATTTGACAAAGGTCGAGGGATCCACGGGGGTGAGTATCACTTGTAACATACTAGGACTCGGACTTGACGCGCGTGTCTACAAATGCACACTAGCGCGGGGAACACGACATCGAGAATGAGTTGATTTTCAGGAGCAATGAGAAATTTGTCTTCCATGACTCGCGGGGCTTCGAGGCTGGTTCCGTAGATGAATTCGAACAGCTGAAGGAGTTCATTGCTGATTGTGCAAACACGACATTGCTCAAGAAACGCATTCATGCCATCTGGTAATAACTCGAACTGTGCGGAAGCGGTAGTAATCATTGACTAATTGTTACTCTGTATAGGTACTGTATCCCAATGGATAAATTGAATCGGGCGATCCAACGCTCTGAGGAAATGTTTTTCAATGAATGTGATACAAAAAATGGTGGGCTGATCTTCAACAACTTGAAGATTTTGTTGACCTCACAGCTTGGCCAGTGCCTGTTGTTGTATTGTTCACAAAGTTTGATGCATTGCAGGCTGTAGCTATGAGCACACTATCTGGTGATGCTCGAAAGCTGCCAATAGATGAGAAGGTAGCAAAGGCACACGAGCTCATGGATGGGATTTTCAATGATGCTAATGTATGGGGTCGTCTCTCGGAACTGAAGTATGCACCAAAATATAGTGTTCGGATTGGAGGTATTATTCTTTTTTCCAATGACATGATTCAGCTCACGGAATTTGTATGGATGCAAGGGATGCACAACTCAAATGAGGGATGTAACATGTTGCTGGAAAAGACAGCTGGAGCTCTGAATGAGGGATTGCAAATGCTATTTGTTACTGCCCAAGAAACAAATATAGCATTGTGTGTCAGATATGCAGTTCAAGAGTGAGTGTGAAAAGTTGAATATTCTTCAAAAGCTGATGATATGATTCAAAAAGTTTGATATCTCAGATTGACAAACTGGATCATGCTGCACTTTCCGCACATAGCCTGGATATTATAGATCCCATACATCTGGCAAGATGGTTTCCACACTTTTGGGTAAGTGAGAGTTTCATATGAAGTGGCTCATACACAAAACTGGAATATGTACTAATGATTGTCATTGCACTATGGAACAATAGAAAGTGAGGTGTCATTCCAGTAAGCGTATAAAAACTACTTTAACTAATACCATTTATTCTGCTTTGGAAATGACAGAGAGTGAGTTGTGCATTGTGGAATGTGCCAGACAGTGGTGATGCTGATGATGCCATGTCCATTTATTCTGCTCTGGAAATGACAGGATGTGAGTTGTGGAATGTGGAATGTGACAGACAGTGGTGATGCTGATGATGCCATGTCCATTTATTCTGCTCTGGAAATGACAGGATGTAAGTTGTGCATTGTAGAATGTGCCAGACAGTGGTGATGCTGATGATGATGCCATGTCCATTTATTCTGCTCTGGAAATGACAGCCTGAGGGAGTGAGTTGTGCATTGTGGAATGTGCCAGACAGTGGTGATGCTGATGACACCATATCCATTTATTCTGCTCTGGAAATGACAGCATGTGAGTTGTGCATTGTGGAATGTGCCAGACAGTGGTGATGCTGATGATGATGCCATGTCCATTTATTCTGCTCTGGAAATGACAGGGAGTGAGTTGTGCATTGTGGAATGTGACAGACAGTGGTGATGCTGATGATGATGCCATGTCCATTTATTCTGCTCTGGAAATGACAGGATGTGAGTTGTGCATTGTAGAATGTGCCAGACAGTGGTGATGCTGATGATGCCATGTCCATTTATTCTGCTCTGGAAATGACAGTTTGTGAGTTGTGGAATGTGGAATGTGACAGACAGTGGTGATGCTGATAATGCCATGTCCATTTATTCTGCTCTGGAAATGACAGTGGGTGAGTTGTGTATAGTGGAATGTGCCAGACAGTGGTG